>CM022756.1:35782076-35987397 GCA_012411365.1 Ameiurus melas | reverse complement strand
CTTGTAGCCCATTATCATCACCTTACCACTAGCCTTGTTTATTTTTCACGTTTATCTCATTTACCACTGTTTAAAAAAAAAAAGAAAATAAAAAGTCTGTTGTTTCTCAGCTTTTTGAGTGCAGATGAGAATTAGCTCGAGCACACGTGGTGCTTCTGGAACTGGAGGATGTGGAGAAACAGATCCGGAGCCTACTCAACAAGCATGCCCAGCTGCTGAGCGAAAACCGTGGTGGAAACATCTTGTGCTTCTGCCTACACATCCAAGGTAAGCACGCAGCATGGTATTACCATTCCCAGGCTCTCTCCAGCGTGTGTTTCTCTTTGCAGGGACCGGGCACCCAAGACTTTTCCAGCCGAGGGTCTCTGTCACGCTGACTCAACACAGACCTTGCGTGCACCAGCAGTAAAAGAGAGAGCCACCCCGGATGAGGACCTCTGCCCCTCAATGTTCAAGATGCCAACCAGGAAACCGCTTACGCCTCTCTCAGTTAGACCAGACCAAACACTGCTGATCATTCGGGACTCCATTGTGCAAAACTTCCGTGTTGCTTCAACAAAGGGTAAAGGTGCAGCACACATTGTTTTTATGGTGCTTGTGTCCTTGATGTTGCTGTGCAGGTATCCGGGATCCTGAAGAAGGATGAGCTCATTGGAGTGGTCGTGCTGCATGCGGGGCAAACGACATCAGGATGCGACAGATGGAAGTTCAGAAGAGGGACTTCCCCAGCCCGAACGAGCCAGTACGAGGCAGATCACCCACAATGAAGATAATCATCTCTGATCCTCTTCCCACATACAGACGTGGAGCTGAAAAGTTCAGTAGACTTATTGCTTGAAACGTTAGTTTCTTGGTATAATTAATAGAATCTGATGTTTGTTAATAAATGGAATCTGTTCTGGGAGTGTCCTAGGTTGTTTTGTCCTGATGGCTTACACCCCAGCAGCCTCGGACCAGAACTGTTGTCAGACAACATCTCCAAGATGCTACACACCAACTGACCGCCTACCATAAGTAGATCTTCCTACAATAACAACATTCATCATAAGCAATGTTCAATTAATAGTCCAACACCTGTAGTACATACTATAGAGACTGTGTCTGTTCCCGCCAAGTACATCCATCCATCTTCTACCGCTTACTCCTTTTCAGGGTCGCCGGGAACCTGAAGACTATCCCAGTAAACATTGGGCACAGCAGCGGGGCACACACTGGACAGGGTACCAGTGTGTCGCAGGGCACAATCCAATCACATACACACTAACACACCCTTTCATACTCTATGGACACTTTTAGACACGCCAATTAGCCTACCATGAATGTCTTTGAACTGGGGGAGGAAACTGGAGTGAGACAACTTCAGACTGTGGGAAAAATTACAATATTTTCTATATTCAATCCATATGTTAGTGTGAGGTCAAGACTGTGACCACCATTAGGAGTAGGTCATATTACGTTCTGATTAATCCATACTGAATCTAAGATGGACACAACACTGTTCTCAGAGGGTCTTCCGGGTTATCAAAATGAATATTAAAATCACAGATGATTAATGCTGTATTTACGGAAACAACCAGGTTTGAGATAAAGTGTGCAAATTCACTAAGAAATTTAGTACTTGGCGCCTGGGGATCTGTAAATAATAATTAGAGAGGAATTTTTAGTGGCTACATAAGTTATACTGGTATATAGAATTTCAAAATAATTAAATTCATGACTAGGTATTTGTGTGATGACTAGAATTTGACTATGGATGAGGCCAACACCTCCTCTACCAGTTGTACGAGGCTGATGTACATAACTGTATCCCGGAGGACCATCTTCATTTAATGCTATGTACTCGTTTGGTTTAATCCAAGTTTCTGTTAAACACATTAAATTACATTCGTTATCAGTAATGATTTCATTAACAATAAGAGACTTAGATGAAGAGATCTACTGTTTAATAGTCCTAACTTCAGAATAAAGGTGCTGGATGTGCATTCAGTATGATCTAGTCTTATTTTAATTAGGTTACTAAAACAAACTTTCTGAAATTAAAGTGTATGGTAGGCTAATTGGCATGTGTCTGTAAAGTGTCCATAGTGTATGAATGGGTGTGTGAGTGTGTATGTGGTTGTGCCCTCGATGGACTGGCACCTTTTCAGGGTGTACCCCACCTTGTGCCCAATTACTCCTGTACAAAATCAGCAGGGGGATCAAATACTTTTTCCCTCACTGTAAACTAAAGCTGTCTTTGTGCGTGATGAAGTCTTAATCCTGACTGATACATTTCATGAATGTTATTCCTATGTAAGTACAAGCATAACTGCTTTGCTACAACCTTTTCTAGGATATTGGAGATGAAGGGGGAGATTTGATATAGGTCTATAGTTGGAAGGTTGAGAGGGGTCAAGGTCAGGTTTTTTAATCAGGGGTTTTAATACCTGCTAATTTAAGTGATTTAGGTACATAGCCCGTGCAAAGGGAAAAATCGATAATATTTAAAATGGTTCAATTACTCCAGTACAAATCTATTTTAAGAAACATGTAGGTACAGGATCTAGTATGCAAGTTGATGAATTGGCTGAAGAGATCGATGTAGCTAGTTCGGTCTCTCTAAGAAGAGTAAAACATTTGTCGCTCGCGAGGACCGACAGCCGGCGCGCATGATAAGAAAGTCGCTCCTTCCCGACTGCTGTGCAGGCATGAAGCAGACAGTCTCGGCCAGAGCACAACACCAGCCTGAAGGACCGTAATGATGGGGCAACCGCTGACACAACGGCGGCCAGCGACTGGGGAGTCAATTGGGAGAATTCCACCACTTCGGGCGATGGGGAAGGATATAAAAGGACACTCTTCTGCCCGAAGAGGGTGAGTACTAATTCACAGACCATGTGTGCTTTCCGTTTGTGCATACAGGTATTTTCGACCTCAGACGCGGCCATATAATTTCACTAATCTCGCTCTCTCTCTCTCTCTCATCCTCTTCCTGAAGGTTCAGGTGCGGACGAAGACGTCAGCTGGTGAAACTTTACACGACAGTGGATGACGCACGGGAAACCCCCACACACTTTCTGGGAATCCCGACAGCCCCTCGAGCGCGCGCGAACGCTGCCACACACCAACAAAACCTCTCACACTCACCCACACATGCACTCTCCCTGCAGACAGCATCTGCGTAAGAAAAATAAAGACTTTATCACTGTTTTACTGCTTCACCCTTCCCGGGCTATTCCTCTTACACTGGGGGGAGGATGCGGCCATAGAGGACAGACCCGCCAACAACCAAAAAAAATAAATAAAAAATAATAATATTAATATAATTTATTTATTATATTAATGCAGCTAATTATTCAACTAATTGGATAATTTACAAATTTATCAATTAGTCAATTATTATTTATTAGTTAATCAGTTAACCAACTAATTAATTAATTGGTTAACTGATTAACTAATTAAATAATAATTGACTAATTGACAAATTTGTAAATTATCCAATTAGTTGAATAATTAGCTGCATAATTAATACATTAATTAATTAATTATGTAAAATAAAATACAATTACATTCAATTATATTAAATTAAATAAAGAGAGAGAAAGAAACATGGACCCCGCACTAAAACACCTGTTGGAAACTTTTACACAGCAGCTTGCCGAAAGCCTCCGAGCAATGGCCACCCTCGAGTTCGGCCAAGCTGGACAGTGGCCCCCTGACATGCCCCTTGCCCCAACACCATCCCGGCACCTGGAGGGCCCGCCGAAGGTCACCTGTCCATGTAATCCCGAGCCCATGCCCACAGAGCTGAGGATGGAACCCACCAGGCCGACCCAGAAACCGTGGTTAGCAGGGTGTGCCCTCCGTTTATGGCAATGCACGAATAGGACCCAGGCCCAGCAGGCCTACATGGCCCAGGACGACAGAGACGCCACCACGGGAGGTAAGGCCTACACACTAATCCTATGTCTTCTGTCTTCCACCAGGTGAACTTGGAGGGGAAGTTTGGATGGGAGAAGAAGGAAGACGACTGCCTGAAGCACTGCTGTACACAGGTGCGAGTGATAGAGGGGTGTCAACCAAAGCCCTGATCTGTTGAGTCCCTACCTCGTACTTCCTCGTCCGGGGCGGTCCCCTCTATCAATGGGCATGCCGCTGCACGGAGCAGGTGGACCTCCTGATGGTACCTAAATCAAAGACCCAAATAGTAATGCACCTGGCCCACGCCCATCCCCTCGGTGGCCACCTGGGGCCACAAAACACCCTGGAAAAGCTGAGGGATCGCTTTGTGTGGCCCGGGATGGACGCAGAGGTCCGGGGCTTCTGCCAGCAATGCCCTCAGTACAAGCACACCGCCCCACAGAGGCCCCCGTTGGCGCCCCTTATACCTCTGCCCATTATTCCCTTCGAGCGAATTGGCATGGACCTCATGGGCCCCCTTCCCAAGTCTGCCCGGGGCCATGAGTACATCTTGGTGGCGGGTACACCCCGAGGAGTACACCGGGGCGGGTCCTCCACTTTGGGTTACACGGGGTACCTGTAACATTCCAGAGATTGATGGACATCCTCCTGCGGCCCCACCACATGTTTGCAGCTGCCTACCTGGATGACGTAATCATCTACTCCTCCACGTGGTTGGATCACCTGTTTCATCTGGGGGAGGTCCTGAAGGCCTGACAGCCAACCCCAAGAAATGCCACCCAGGGATAACTGAGGCCCAGTACCTGGGATATCGTATTGGCCGGGGGATGCTGAAGCCACAAACAAAGAAAATCGAAGCTGTAGAGGACTACCCTCGACCCACGTCAAAAAAACAGGTATGTGCCTTCTTGTGGTTGGCGGGTTACTACCGGAGGTTTTTGCCTAACTTCTCTGCTGTAGCTTCCCCCCTCTCAGATCTCACAAAGAAAGCCAACCGGACCGGGTTAAGTGGTCAGCCAAAGCGGAGAGGGCCTTCCAAGTTCTGAAATGTGCCCTCACCAATGCACCAGTACTGCGCAACCTGGACTTCACCATCCCATTCACGGTGCACACCGATGCATTCGAAACAAGGCTTGGCACAGTTCTCTCACAAACTTTCAAGGGAGAAGAACACTCGGTCCTCTATATCAGCTGAAAGTTGTCACCCGCTGAGAGGAAATCCGCAGCCGTGGACCAGCTTCCTGCATATCTGTGCTCCGCCCTTCACTGAGCTATTCCCCTAACACATTCTAAACATTGATCTGATATTGCTATATTATAGTCTACAGGGTTAGTCATAATACTGTCTGGTTTTAATTTAATAGCCTGAATTTCACATCTAATATTTTCAGTCTTCCCAATGACAAATTTCATGAAATCTTCACTGCTATGTAGTGATTGAGTGCTTTTTTCCTGTAGTGGTTTTATTCCTTGTTAGTTTTGCTACTGTGTTGAATAGAAATCTAGAATTGTTTTTGTTATCTCCTATTAAGGTGGAGATTTTCTATTGTTCAGTGGACCCTCCAGCCATGCTATTTGGAATACAACCAATTTGGTTGGACGTCATTTACGTTCTAATTGTAGAGTGGTCTGTTTTAAAGTACGCATTTGATCATTATACCAGGGTGCTAGATTTTTTTCTCTCCAATTAATTTTCTTTTGAGTCGAGCCACTCTATCTAACATGTAGCAGAGTGTTGACTTTAAGCATTCAGTCGCCTGATTGAGTTCTATCAAATCAGACGGTGATCCAAATCTAATTGATGATGAACATTTGGCTTAGGTCTTACTTGACCGATCGTTATCAATTCGTTGATGTAAATGGCGACTTCTCCACGCATACCGAGGTTAAATTTGGTGTTCTGCAAGGTTCTGTTTTAGTCCCACTTTTGTTCACTTTATATATGCTACCTCTAGGTCAAATTATTCGTAAACATTGAATAAGCTTCCACTGTTATCCTGATGATACACAACTGCATGTTTCAGCAAAGCCAGAGGACAGACAGCAGCTTAGTAAAGCTGAGGAATGTGTAAAGGACATTAAACATTGGATGCTAACTAACTTTCTTTTACTTAATTCTGATATGACAGAAGTGGGCGGCTGTGGCGCAGTTGGTAGGGTGGGTTGTCCACTAATCGTAGGATTGGTGGTTTGATTCCCAGCTTGGGTGACTCCACATGCCGAAGTGTCCTTGGGCAAGACACTGAACCCCAAGTTGCTCCCGATGGCAAGCTAGCACCTTGCATGGCAGCTCTGCTACCATTGGTGTGTGAATGAGACACAGTGTAAAGTGCTTTGGATAAAAGTGCTATATAAGTGCACATTTACCATTTACTTGTATTAGGACCACGTGTAGCTAGAAGTAAGCTTCCTGATCATATATTTACTTTGGATGGTCTTTCTGTTTCATCATGTGCAGCAGTAAAAGATCTTGGTGTGATTGTTGACTCTAGCCTATCATCTGATGCTCATGTAGATAATATTACTAACACTAAAAATAATATTAAAAACAATCCACCTTGTTGAACCAGAAAAGTAATAAAACACCGGAGTGTTAAGCTTGACTGTGCCTTCCTTCTCCTTGCCCGTCTTTAAGTTTGTCACAATGACATAATCTGATATCTTAATAACATTTGTCTTTATATTATGTATAAATGAATCCATAAATCATCGGAATCAAACTGTCTAAAAAGGTCAATACCTTTCTTTCAAAGTAGTACACATCAATATCAAATTTGCTTTTGTTGTGGCAAAAAAAAGATTTTTGGACAGTGATAAATCTAGATGTGAATTGAGTGTGAGTGTATGTAGTTGTCATGTTTTTTGTTTTTCTTTTGTGTTTCTTTCAGCTGCATTTGTTACCAGAAATGTTTGTGTTTGTGGTTAAATGATAACAACTTGGTAAAGGGAGTATCTTTGATGTTGTTTTTGAAACTTCATATACATATATAATGTTTTTGTACAGCCTTTCAATGACTCTGTATTACTGTGCTACTATTCTAAGAGCACAGTGATAGAGTGCAGAATCTGAGCGCTTTAGACCTCTGATAGTAAGGACAGTAGAGTCTCTGGCTGTATTTGACACTAATCGAGTGTCAGTAGGAGTGCTCTTATCTGATCTTGACCTTGTCGCCTTTATACAGTAAAAACTGTGGTGGCGCTGTTAGGATATTGTCTGTACCAATAAAGCAGAATGTAATCACTGTTTGTCTCATATGAACATTTCAGAGTCACAGTGTCTGTGTCTTTCCCGACAATGCTGACGTCTTCATCCTTTGGTCCAATTTTATCTGCAATACTGCCTATATTAACGAACATAAAAAAAAATAAGTATTTTTTTGAGTAAACCCAAAACATGAATGTAAGAAATTAGTCACTTCATTCTTAAAAATATGGGTATTAATTAATACAATTAAGTAAGTAATTCAAATTAATTACCTGTTGCTACAGCCAGAATGAGTGATGTGTATCTCACTATGTACAGTAAGTTGTGTAGTTGAGCCATTTTCTGAAAAACAGCTCTGTGAGGATTCTCTATAATAGTGCAGTATGTACTGAACTTTACACACGAGGGAGCACTTTAGAAGGCCACACCCAGGACGTGCTGCTGTACAAAGTAATTATAGAATTACTTTGTACACTTTAACATATATAATTTTTTTTAACAAATATAACCTTTCTTTCTTACACATTTTCAAGTGTATGAAATACATTTTTAATACACTTGATTTGTCTGTACAGCATTTCATAAAAGGCTAAAAGTTTTTCCTTCCTTTACTAAAATTCCTTCAGCCAAGTTCAGTAGGTCAGGAGTATGTGAAATACTACAGGGACATATCTTTATTTATATATACCTTTAGCTTGCTTAATCATTCAATGCATCAAGTTTTATTGTTTGTAAATGTAGTAAAGTAAAAAGAGTGACTTAATAATAATAACTTAATAATAATAATAATAATAATAATAATAATAATAATAATACATTGCTACTGTAGAATGTGGAATAGTTAACGTCACTAAAAGACCATCAGGCAGCATGGAAACTACTGCTAAATGTGTCTCCATGGGTTCTGTCTACCGTAGAAAAGGGTTACCGGGTCAGTTTATAGCTCTACCCCCAGTTCAGAGGTGTACTCACCACAGTGGTCGGCACCAAACCGAGCCCGACGTTAGTCCAGGAAGTAAGATCATTCTTGGACAAAGGGGCCATAGAACATGTACCTCATTCCCTAATGGAGGGAGGTGTTTACAGCTGTTATTTCCTGATCCTGCTCCAAAAAAGCCAACAATTTTAATGGGGTGTACTTATTTTTTCACATGACTGTACAACACAAACACACCCTTAAGGAGTGATAAATATGAGGAGTAGACAGCTACATGAGAAAGCTGTAGCTGTTTTATAACAGCTGTTTTATAAGCTGTTAAATAATGAGGGTAGAAATAGTGGTAAATATTGTTAAATAAAGAATTATCTAATTAAATGATTTAACCTCATAGTAAGGTTGTTATACTCTTCATTGTGTAAGTGTAACAATTTATTTAAAAAGGTTTTTTTCATTGATTTGTTCAACCAATAACCATTACCAACATAGGAATAGAAAAAGATGCTTGTAGATATTCAAATCAAATACACAAACTAATTAAGAAAGAAAGCTGTATTTGAATGAAACAAGCAAGAAGCTCCCCTTCCTGAGAAAAAAAATAGCTTCACTTTCTTCACTTTGAATTTTGTGTTGCTGTGGTCTGCAGAGCACAGTAGTACAGTGCAGAGTTTGATACTGCAGCAGGAAAGATCTCCAGATCTACTCTATTTTCCTTACGAAGGAAATTTTTAGCATCCAGCTAAAATTTGTGTATAATAATAATGACTTACCAATGTTTTAGCAACTATAAAAATGAAGAAGAGTAACATGATTGCTGTGAGTGTCTCACTTGCAGTAGATGTAAATGGCAGTATCTTTGTGAACCTGTCTCAACTGTATCTCTCCACATCTAGCTCCACCCACTTTTTCTTAGGTGTTGCCATGTAAACTCTGCCCTCATTTAATTTGAAATTACAATGGTGGAGTATCAATCCATTATTTTGTCATTTAATTTAAACAAATATTATATGACGATAATACAGATAATTTTGTATGCTAATTCTGTTAACATCCACATTTTGCTAAATTTTCTGATAATATTGTTGAAAAAGAGGTATAGACTAATATCAGCTACTGGGCCAAAGCATCTAGAAAATGGCAGGTCATATGGTGTGTCCATGGTATTCAGTGGCTCAGAGTGCTCATGCTGACCCCATCCACCGCTGAGGGACAACAATGGGCATGTGAGCATCAGAAGTGGGCCATGGATCAATCGAACATGGTCTGGTTTAATGAATCACATTTTCTTTTACATCATGTGGACGGCTGTGTGTGTGTGTGTGTGTGTGTGTGTGTGTGTGTGTGTCATGTATCTGGGGAAGATAGCACCAGGATGCACTATGGGAGGAAGGCAAGCCTTTGATGCTCTGGGTAATGTTCTAGTAGGAAACATTGGGTCCAGGTATTCATGTGGATGTATATTTGATACTTACAACCTACCTAAACATTATTGCAGACCAAGTACACCCCTTCATGGACACGGTATTCACTTATGGCATTGGCCATAGTTCAGGATTGGTTTGAGGAACATGACAAAGACTTCAAGGTGTTGATTTGGCCTCGATGTGCCAGACACACAAGTCTGATCCATGTTGGCCCAACCACATTTTGATTTATTGTCAAAGTTGATCAGTTTAAGTAATATTCCATTTAACTTGTACAGATTTTCCACACATTATAAATTAATAAAATTATTTACAGAGATGACAGGTCAGCAGCCAGCGCACAGGAAACAAAGATCACTCATCTCCCGACTGCCACAGTGGCGCTGAAGAGACAGCCACCAATGTTTTGGACGGCCAGAGAGCACGTAGCGGCGGGGCAGGGCCGCCGACACACACAGGGTTTGTGAATGGTGCACCCGGTGGAATGAATTCCACCATCCAGCGGGTGAGGGGAGAATATAAAAGGGCAGTATTCAACACACAAGAGAAGAGGAGGATCTCCGAACGCGTGCACAAGTAGCTGGCGTGTGTTAAGCGATATTTTGCGACACGTACATGTCCGCTAACCCCTGCTGTGTGTTTTTCTTTTTTTCTTTTTTCTTTTTTTTTCCCAAACGAAGTCCAGAAGAGTGAAGGCTCTGCTTCCTCGTTGTAACCGAAGACAGCCGAGACCCTCATCGCCCGATCGCACTTCGACAGACACACACGCGCGCGCCTGCACTCCCCTCACCATCCGTCTTGAATAAAGATCCCTCCACGAGCAACCTTGAAACGGGCTCCTGTGTGTCTGTGCTCCGCCCACCAACTAACCTGCAGTCTCGTTTATGAACCTCGCGTATGCATAATGCGTGGAAATTGTGCATATGTCTTTATACATATAAATGTAATTTATCAAGTTCTTCTTGTGTGTGAGGAGAGGTGTGTATATTTACACAAACATCTGAACCTCTAGTAGTAGAAAAAATATTTTTCTTCTTTTCAACAATATACAGACACGTACGGTATAGGAATCCCAGATACACACAATAGTTATGGTTATTCCAGCTCTTGTTAGTGAGTCAGTTCATTTGAATTACTTACATTTAATACGGCTGTAACGGCACAGTGCTCTCTAAAACCAAATGTTTAGTTTCAACATTATCTCACCGGGGAATGTGACTTAGCCTGATAAGGAACACATTGCACACGTCCCACCTCAGTCCCGGTGACCTGGCCACAGAGAGTTAGGCAGAGACTGCAACCTCGGGTCTGATTTCTTTTCAGGTTTTTATTAATTTGTTAAGCTGTCTGTCCAGCCCAGCTGAGGAGGCCGTCCTGCTTACCTGGACGGCTGAGGAAGCAGTCCTGCTGTCCAGCCCAGCCGAGGAGGTGATCCTGCAGCCCTGCACAGCCGAGGAAGCTGTCCTGCTGTCCAGACCAGCCGAGAGGCCTTCCCGCTGCCCTGCACACCTGAGGAGGCTGTCCTGCTGCCCAGCCTGGTCAAGGAGGCTGTCCAACTGTCCAACTGGGTGTTAGAGAGAGAGGGATAGACAGAGAGAGTGTGTGTGTGCTATGTTTGCACGCCTGACACTGAACGCGCAAGAGTGTGTGTGTGTGTGTTATCTATGTGTGTGTGCCTCCCTAACTCTCCATCTCTGTTACTATTAAACCATAGTGTGTCAATCCCAAAATGTGAATCCTGTTCATCAATATCACCTAATACATCCTCTATGTGTCTAGGTGCCCATTCACTTGGAGAAGGGCTGGACTCGGACTCGAGCACCCGCCTCCAAATTGTGCATCTCACTGCCGATTTTCAACAAAATTACTCCTAGTCGGTCTCCCTCACGTTTATTTTATGTATACTTTTAACCACAACATGATGATCAAGGTACTAACAGTCAAATCAATAATGCCCTAAAGGCTGATTTTTTTTTTTTTAAGGAACCACAACCAGTCATAAATAAGGGAATCAAAAATAAGAAAAGCTATAATGATGGGCCTCGAAAATAAGAAAATATTTCTTCATCCACAAATTGGTCTAGCTGATGTAAGTATTGACTTTAGTCAATCAAAAGTGATAGAAGCTAATATTAGTCGTTTTCAGACCAACTGTAGAACCAGCACACCAGTTAAATATTCCTACACTTACACCAACTTACACTAGTGTAGAGAAGTGCACTCACACCAGTACTTGGTCTCCCTCACGTTTATTTTATGTATATTTTTAACCACAACAATGCCCTGGAGTCCCAACGGGCAGAGTGACATCCGTGCACTTTGTGAAGGTGCAAGGGGATAAAGCTAGCGATATTTCTATGTGGAAACACACACCTTTTAGATCTATCACCACAAACCAGTTCTCGAACTGGATCAGTGCACGATAAGTTTGAACATCAGCCTTTGAACCTGTATGTCCGAAGAGTATGGTTCAGATGATGCAGATCTAAAATTGGCCGCATACTCCCCACTTTTTTTGCAGAACAGGAAATAAAGGCTGTAAACCTCCCTCCCTGAGGGAACGGGGTACATGTTTCAAGACCCCATTGTCCAAAAGGTAGCTTACTTCCTGTGATAACATCGGGCTCTGGTCTGTGCTGACTACTGTGGTGAACACACCTGTGAACCGGGGATTCAAGCTATAACTGGACCCGGTAACCCTTTCTATGGTAGACAGAACCCATGGAGACACATTTGGCGTAGCTTGCGCGCTGCCCGATGGTCTTTAGTGATGTTAGCTATTCCACATTCCATTGGAGGAAAGCATCAGATTTTCGTTTGCCCTGTGACAACTTGCTGACCAGGGACCGGAAACTTAGGGACCGCCTCGGCTAGGGAGGGCCTACAGTAGCACTGGGGGCTACCTGCCCTAACAACCTCATGTCTCCAGATACATCCCTCCACAGCCCCTCAGGAATGCTCATCTTTGCCTGCTTGGCCTTTATGACCATTCTCAGATCAGGCCTAACAGCAAACCACGACTGTGACGCGCCGTTCCCCTGGCTGTCTGTGGGGGTTGGCGGGCTGCCATACTCGCCTTCTTGGTTTCCCTCACACTAGTGCTGGCCCAGGCTCTACTCGTGGACACCTGGATGAGCTTGAGACAACTTTTTTTGCCATATGTATACTCACTCAGCAGGTCTGCTTGGTAGGCCTGCAACCCTGTCATTGTCTGCAGTGACCCACAAGCAAGACTACTACTGCATAGGCTTGCCCACCAATGCTACCTTGTATGCAAGCCGGCTCCTGTAATTACCTGCCGTCGGTTGGAGAGAGGTAGCTAGTAAGCGCCTCCTCCATCTTGAGCATAGCTAAATAGTCATGCCATTCATTCCCACAATGGCTGAATAATCCAACATTTTGGGGTTATGACTATGGCTTAAGCATGGTTTTCCCACAGAAGTTTGAGATTTTGTCAAAACTTCTGGTAGACAGGGAGTTTCTGCAGTATGAATTATTTACTTTCACTGGGTAATCATTTCAAGCAGCTCTTTATACACTGCTCTCAGTTTTTAACACATCTTTCTAACTCTTGAGGTCAGAGAGGAATTATTACCCCTTTGGCTGCTCATAGCGGGAGGGAGGAGTGCGACGCAAACTCCAAAATCCAGCGGAGAGCCCGAAGCAAGAACAACAGAAAAAGAGGCCCCCCCCGCTGATTTAGGGGATACCCCCCCCGCGAGGGGGGGGGGGGGCGGGGCGGCGGCCCCCCGCGCGCGGGCGGCATAGAAACCAAACCACGCCACCCCGTCCCGTTGTGTAAATAGTGAACAGGGCGCAAGGGGGGGGATAGTGAAGCAGTGTAGCGTCGCCAGCGCCGCCACACCACACCACCACACAAAAAAAAAAACAACAAAAAAACAAAGCTCACAACTACAGCGCGCGAAAAAGCGGGAAAAACCCCCACAACACTCTACACTTAAAAACCACTAATTATTTTATAAACATCACAAAAAATGTAAAAGTTAAAAAGAATTTTTCGAAAATATCAGTTTTTTTTCTCACTTAAAAAAAAACTACGCCCGCTGGGCAAGGTTAACATAACGTTTGCGTGTTTGTTGTGTTTTTCCGGGCGCCGTATTTGCGCCTTTATATCATCGCGACAGCTGAATAATACGTCACCTGATCATGGCAGAACTATAAGTAGAGGCATGATTTAACACAAGCTTCAGATACTGGTGCACGGCGAAAGGCGTTCCCATACTGTTATGCTAAATGCATTGTCGAGTTCCTTTTGAAAGGGAACAATGCGTGTATGTTGTGCTGTCGCTAAGTTTTATTGGTTTTACAAACATCTGCGACTAGCATGTGCCATTATCATCACCTTACCACTAGCCTTGTTTATTTTTCACGTTTATCTCATTTACCACTGTTTAAAAAAAAAAAAAAAAAGAAAATATGTCTGTTGTTTCTCAGCTTTTGAGTGCAGATGAGAATTACGCTCGAGCTACTACGTGGTGCTTCTGGAACTGGAGGATGTGGAGAAACAGATCCGGAGCCTACTCAACAAGCATGCCCAGCTGCTGGAGCGAAAAACCGTGCTGGAAACATCTTGTGCTTCTGCCTACACATCCAAGGTAAGCACGCAGCATGGTATTACCATTCCCAGGCTCTCTTCGCTGTGTGTTTCTCTTTGCAGGGACCGTGCACCCAAGACTTTTCAGCCGAGGTCTCTGTCACGCTGACTCAACACAGACCTTGCGTGCACCAGCAGTGAAAAGACCCATACCGGATGAGGAACCTGCACCTCCAATGTTCAAGATGCCAACCAGGAACGCGCTCTCCCTCTCAGTTAGACCAGACCAAACACTGTGATCATTCGGGACTCCATTGTGCAAAACTTCCGTGTTGCTTCAACAAAGGGTAAGGTGCACACACATTGTTTTTATGGTGCTTGTGTCCTTGATGTTGCTGTGCAGGTATCCGGGATCCTGAAGAAGGATGAGCTCATTGGAGTGGTGGGTGCTGCATGCGGGGGCAAACGCGACATCAGGATGCGACAGATGGAAGTTCAGAGAGAGGACTTCCCAGCCCGTCGAGTAGCCACGGGGCAGATCACCCACAATGAAGATAATCATCTCTGATCCTCTTCCCAGCATACAGACGCGTGGAGCTGAAAAGTTCAGTAGACTTATTGCTTGAAACGTTAGTTTCTTGGTATAATTAATAGAATCTGATGTTTGTTAATAAATGGAATCTGTTCTGGGAGTGTCCTAGGTTGTTTTGTCCTGATGGCTTACACCCCCGCAGCCTCGGACCAGAACTGTTGTCAGACAACATCTCCAAGATGCTACACACCAACTGACTGCCACCATAAGTAGATCTTCCTACAATAACAACATTCATCATAAGCAATGTTCAATTAATAGTCCAACACCTGTAGTACATACTATAGAGACTGTGTCTGTTCCCCAAGCTATACATCCATCCATCTTCTACCGCTTACTCCTTTTCAGGGTCGCGGGAACCCGAAGACTATCCCAGTAAACATTGGGCAAACGTAGGGCACACACTGGACAGGGTACCAGTGTGTGCAAGGCACAATCCAATCACATACACACTAACACACCCTTTCATACTCTATGGACACTTTTGAACCGCCAATTAGCCTACCATGAATGTCTTTGAACTGGGGAGGAAACTGGGTGAGACAACTTCAGACTGTGGAAAAATTACAATATTTTCTATATTCAATCCATATGTTAGTGTGAGGTCAAGACTGTGACCACCATTATGAGTAGGTCATATTGCGTTCATTAATCCATACTGAATCTAAGATGGACACAACACTGTTCTCAGAGGGTCTTCCGGGTTATCAAAATGAATATTAAAATCACAGATGATTAATGCTGTATCTCGGAAACAACCAGGTTTGAGATAAAGTGTGCAAATTCACTAAGAAATTTAGTACTTGGCCCTGGGGATCTGTAAATAATAATTAGAGAGGGTATAGTGGCTACATAAGTTATACTGGTATATAGAATTTCAAAATAATTAAATTCATGACTAGGTATTTGTGTGATGACTAGAATTTGACTATGGATGAGACCAACACCTCCTCTACCAGTTGTACGAGGCTGATGTACATAACTGTATCCCGGAGGACCATCTTCATTTAATGCTATGTACTCGTTTGGTTTAATCCAAGTTTCTGTTAAACACATTAAATTACATTCGTTATCAGTAATGATTTCATTAACAATAAGAGACTTAGATGAAGAGATCTACTGTTTAATAGTCCTAACTTCAGAATAAAGGTGCTGGATGTGCATTCAGTATGATCTAGTCTTATTTTAATTAGGTTACTAAAACAAACTTTCTGAAATTAAAGTGTATGGTAGGCTAATTGGCATGTGTCTGTAAAGTGTCCATAGTGTATGAATGGGTGTGTGAGTTTATGGTGGTTGTGCCTACGATGGACTGGCACCTTTTCAGGGTGTACCCCACCTTGTGCCCAATTACTCCTGTACAAAATCAGCAGGGGATCAAATACTTTTTTCCTCACTGTAAACTAAAGCTGTCTTTGTGCGTTGATGAAGTCTTAATCCTGACTGATACATTTCATGAATGTTATTCCTATGTAAGTACAAGCATAACTGCTTTGCTACAACCTTTTCTAGGATATTGGAGATAAAGGAGATTTGATATAGGTCTATAGTTGGAAGGTTGAGAAAGGGTCAAGGTCAGGTTTTTTAATCAGGGGTTTAATACCTGCTAATTTAAGTGATTTAGGTACATAGCCCGTGCAAAGGGAAAAATCGATAATATTTAAAATGGTTCAATTACTCCAGTACAAATCTATTTTAAGAAACATGTAGGTACAGGATCTAGTATGCAAGTTGATGAATTTGCTGAAGAGATCGATGTAGCTATTCGGTCTCTCTAAGAAGAGTAAAACATTTGTCACGACGGACCGACACCGGCGCGCATGATAGAAAGTCGCTCCTTCCCGACTGCTGTGCAGGCATGAAGCGACAGTCTCGCGCCAGAGCACAACACCAGCCTGAAGGACGTAATGGTGGGGCAACCGCTGACACAACGGCGGCCAGCGACTGGGGAGTCAATTGGGAGAATTTCACCACTTTGGGGGCGATGGGGGAAGGATATAAAGGACACTCTTCTGCCCACGAGAGGGTGAGTACTAATTCACAGACCATGTGTGCTTCCGTTTGCTGCATATACGGTATTTCGACCTCAGACGCCGCAATAATTTCACTAATGCTCTCTCTCTCTCTCTCATCCTCTTCCTGAAGGTTCAGGTGCGGGACGAAGACGTCAGCTGGTGAAACTTTACCGACAGTGGATGATGGCACGGGAAACCCCACACACTTTCTGGGAATCCCGACACGCCTACCCGAAGCGTCGCAACGGCTGCCACACACCAACAAAACCTCTCACACTCACCCACACATGCACTCTCCCTGCAGACAGCACTGCGTAAGAAAAATAAAGACTTTATCACTGTTTTACTGCTTCACCCTTCCCGGGCTATTCCTCTTACACTGGTGGAGGATGCGGGCATAGAGGACAGACCACGCCAACAACAAAAAAAATAAATAAAAATAATAATAATTAATTAATTAATTTATTTATTAATTATGCAGCTAATTATTCAACTAATTGGATAATTTACAAATTTATCAATTAGTCAATTATTATTTAATTAGTTAATCAGTTAACCAACTAATTAGTGGTGGTTAACTGATTAACTAATTAAATAATAATTGACTAATTGACAAATTGTAAATTATCAGTGAATTGAACTAATGCTCATAATACTACATTATTAATAATTTATGTAAATAAAATACAATTACATTCAATTATATTAAATTAAATAGAGAGAGAAAAAACATGGACCCCGCACTAAAACACCTGTTGGAAACTTTTAACACGCAGCGTGCCGAAACCTCCGAGCAATGGCCACCCTCGAGTTCGGCCAAGCTGGACGGTAACCCCCTGACATGCCCCTGGCCCCAACACCATCCCGGCACCTGGAGGGCCCACCGGTCACCTGTCCATGTAATCCCGAGCCCATGCCCACAGAGCTGAGGATGGAACCCACCAGGCCCGACCCAGAAACCGTGGTTAGCAGGGTGTGCCCTCCGTTTATGGCAATGCACGAATAGGACCCAGGCCCAGCAGGCCTACATGGCCCAGGACGACAGAGACGCCACCACGGGAGGTAAGGCCTACACACTAATCCTATGTCTTCTGTCTTCCACCAGGTGAACTTGGAGGGAAGTTTGGATGGGAGAAGAAGGAAGACGACTGCCTGAAGCACTGCTGTACACAGGTGCAGTGATAGAGGGGTGTCAACCAAAGCCCTGATCTGTTGAGTCCCTATACGTACTTCCTACCTCCGTCCGGGGCGGTCCCTCTATCAATGGGCATGCCGCTGCACGGAGCAGGTGGACCTCCTGATGGTACCTAAATCAAAGACCCAAATAGTAATGCACCTGGCGCACACCCATCCTCGGTGGCCACCTGGGGCCACAAAACACCCCTGGAAAAGCTGAGGGATCGCTTTGTGGGCCGGGAGGGACGCAGAGGTCCGGGGCTTCTGCCAGCAATGCCCTCAGTACAAACACACCGCCCCACAGAGAGCCCCCCTTTCCCCTCTCCCCTTATCCCGCCACCCCCGTTGGCGCCCCTTATTTACATACTGCCCCATTGCCCATTATTCCTCCCACGAGTTATGGGGCTTTTGGGCCCCTTCCCCCGTCGGCGGGCGGGGGGCGGGATGATTACATCTTGGGTGGCGGGTACACCCCGAGGAGTACACGGGGGGGGTCCTCCACTTTGGGTTACGGTGTACCTGTAACATTCCAGAGATTGATGGACATCCTCCTGCGGCCCCACCACATGTTTGCAGCTGCCTACCTGGATGGCGTAATCTATCTACTCCTCCACGTGGTTGGATCACCTGTTTCATCTGGGGGAGGTCCTGAAGGCCTGACAGCCAACCCCAAGAAATGCCACCCAGGGATAACTGAGGCCCAGTACCTGGGATATCGTGCGGGGGATGCTGAAGCCACAAACAAAGAAAATCGAAGCTGTAGAGGAACTACCTACTCACCCACGTCAAAAAAACAGGTATGTGCCTTCTTGTGGTTGGCGGGTTACTACGGGAGGGTTTTTGCCTAACTTCTCTGCTGTAGCTTCCCCCTCTCAGATCTCACAAAGAAAGCCAACCGGACCGGGTTAAGTGGTCAGCCAAAGCGGAGAGGGGCCTTCCAAGTTCTGAAATGTGCCCTCACCAATGCACCAGTACTACGTGGCCCTGGACTTCACCATCCCATTCACGGTGCACACCGATGCATTCGGAAACAAAAGGCTTGGCACAGTTCTCTCACAAACTTTCCAAGGGAGAAGAACACTCGGTCCTCTATATCAGCTGAAAGTTGTCACCCCGCTGAGAGGAAATCGCAGCCGTGGACCAGCTTCCTGCATATCTGTGCTCCGCCCTTCACTGAGCTATTCCCCTAACACATTCTAAACATTGATCTGATATTGCTATATTATAGTCTACAGGGTTAGTCATAATACTGTCTGGTTTTAATTTAATAGCCTGAATTTCACATCTAATATTTTCAGTCTTCCCAATGACAAATTTCATGAAATCTTCACTGCTATGTAGTGATTGAGTGCTTTTTTCCTGTAGTGGTTTTATTCCTTGTTAGTTTTGCTACTGTGTTGAATAGAAATCTAGAATTGTTTTGTTATCTCCTATTAAGGTGGAGATTTTCTATTGTTCAGTGGACCCTCCAGCCATGCTATTTGGAATACAACCAATTTGGTTGGACGTCATTTACGTTCTAATTTGTAGAGTGGTCTGTTTAAAGTACGCATTTGATCATTATACCAGGGTGCTAGATTTTTTTCTCTCCATTAATTTTCTTTTGAGTCGAACCACTCCTATCTAACATGTAGCTGAGTGTTGACTTTAAGCATTCAGTCGCCTGATTGAGGTTCTATCAAATCAGACGGTGATCCAAATCTAATTGATGATGAACATTTGGCTTAGGGTCTTACTTGACCGATCGTTATCAATTCGTTGATGTAAATGGCGACTTCTCCACGCATACCGAGGTTAAATTTGGTGTTCTGCAAGGTTCTTTGTTTTAGTCCCACTTTTGTTCACTTTTTATATATGCTACCTCTAGGTCAAATTATTACGTAAACATTGAATAAGCTTCCACTGTTACCTGCGATGATACACAACTGCATGTTTCAGCAAAGCCAGAGGAGACGTAGCAGCTTAGTAAAGCTGAGGAATGTGTAAAGGACATTAAACATTGGATGCTAACTAACTTTCTTTTAACTTATCTGATATGACAGAAGTGGGCGGCTGTCGCGCAGATTGGTAGGGTGGGTTGTCCACTAATCGTAGGATTGGTGGTTTGATTCCCAGCTTGGGTGACTCCACATGCCGAAGTGTCCTGGGGCAGACACTGAACCCCAAGTTGCTCCCAATGGCAAGCTAACACCTTGCATGGCCGCTCTGCTACCATTGGTGTGTGAATGAGACACAGTGTAAAGTGCTTTGGATAAAAGTGCTATATAAGTGCACATTTACCATTTACTTGTATTAGGACCACGTGTAGCTAAGTAAGCTTCCTGATCATATATATTCTTTGGATGGTCTTTCTGTTTCATCATGTGCAGCAGTAAAAGATCTTGGTGTGATTGTTGACTCTAGCCTATCATCTGATGCTCATGTAGATAATATTACTAACACTAAAAAAATAATATTAAAACAATCCACCTTGTTGAACCAGAAAAGTAATAAAACACAGAGTGTTAAACTTGGCTGTGCCTTCCTTCTCCTTGCCCGTCTTTAAGTTTGTCACAATGACATAATCTGATATCTTAATAACATTTGTCTTTATATTATGTATAAATGAATCCATAAATCATCGAATCAAACTGTCTAAAAGGTCAATACCTTTCTTTCAAAGTAGTACACATCAATATCAAATTTGCTTTTGTTGTGGCAAAAAAAAAGATTTTGGACAGTGATAAATCTAGATGTGAATTGAGTGTGAGTGTATGTAGTTGTCATGTTTTTGTTTTCTTTTGTGTTTCTTTCCAGCTGCATTTGTTACCAGAAATGTTTGTGTTTGTGGTTAAATGATAACAACTTGGTAAAGGGAGTATCTTTGATGTTGTTTTTTGAAACTTCATATACATATATAATGTTTTTGTACAGCCTTTCAATGACTCTGTATTACTGTGCTACTATTCTAAGAGCACAGTGATGAGAGTGCAGAATCTGAGAGCTTTAGACCTCTGATAGTAAGGACAGTAGAGTCTCTGGCTGTATTTGACACTAATCCAGTGTCAGTAGGAGTGCTCTTATCTGATCTTGACCTTGCGCTTTACTCCAGTAAAAACTGTGGTGCGCTGTTGGGATGTTGTCTGTACCAATAAAGCAGAATGTAATCACTGTTTGTCTCATATGAACATTTCAGAGTCACAGTGTCTGTGTCTTTCCCGACAATACTGACGTCTTCATCCTTTGGTCCAATTTTATCTGCAATACTGCCTATATTAACGAACATAAAAAAAAATAAGTATTTTTGCGGTAAACCCAAAACAAGAATGTATGAAATTAGTCACTTCATTCTTAAAAATATGGGTATTAATTAATACAATTAAGTAAGTAATTCAAATTAATTACCTGTTGCTACAGCCAGAATGAGTGATGTGTCTCACTATGTACAGTAAGTTGTGTAGTTGAGCCATTTCTGAAAACAGCTCTGTGAGGATTCTCTATAATAGTGCAGTATGTGCTGAACTTTACACACGAGGGAGCACTTTAGAAGGCCACACCAGGACGTGCTGCTGTGCAAAGTAATTATAGAATTACTTTGTACACTTTAACATATATAATTTTTTTAACAAATATAACCTTTCTTTTTACACATTTTCAAGTGTATGAAATACATTTTTAATACACTTGATTTGTCTGTACAGCATTTCATAAAAGGCTAAAAGTTTTCCTTCCTTTACTAAAATTCCTATCAGCAAGTTCAGTAGGTAAGGGTATGTGAAATACTACAGGGACATATCTATTTATATATACCTTTAGCTTGCTTAATCATTCAATGCATCAAGTTTTATTGTTTGTAAATGTAGTAAAATAAAAAGTGACTTAATAATAATTAATAATAATAATAATAATAATAATAATAATAATAATAATAATAATACATTGCTACTGTAGAATGTGGAATAGTTAACGTCACTAAAAGACCATCAGGCAGCATGGAAACTACTGCTAAATGTGTCTCCATGGGTTCTGTCTACCGTAGAAAAGGGTTACCGGGTCCAGTTTATAGCTCTACCCCCCAGTTCAGAGGTGTGCTCACCACAGTGGTCGGCACAGACCAGAGCCCGACGTTAGTCCAGGAAGTAAGATCATTCTTGGACAAAGGGGCCATAGAACATGTACCTCATTCCCTAATGGAGGGAGGTGTTTACAGCTGTTATTTCCTGATCCTGCTCAAAAAAGCCAACAATTTTAATGGGGTGTACTTATTTTTTCACATGACTGTACAACACAAACACACCCTTAAGGAGTGATAAATATGAGGAGTAGACAGCTACATGAGAAAGCTGTAGCTGTTTTATAACAGCTGTTTTATAAGCTGTTAAATAATGAGGGTAGAAATAGTGGTAAATATTGTTAAATAAAGAATTATCTAATTAAATGATTTAACCTCATAGTAAGGTTGTTATACTCTTCATTGTGTAAGTGTAACAATTTATTTAAAAAGGTTTTTTTCATTGATTTGTTCAACCAATAACCATTACCAACATAGGAATAGAAAAAGATGCTTGTAGATATTCAAATCAAATACACAAACTAATTAAGAAAGAAAGCTGTATTTGAATGAAACAAGCAAGAAGCTCCCCTTCCTGAGAAAAAAAATAGCTTCACTTTCTTCACTTTGAATTTTGTGTTGCTGTGGTCTGCAGAGCACAGTAGTACAGTGCAGAGTTTGATACTGCAGCAGGAAAGATCTCCAGATCTACTCTATTTTCCTTACGAGGAAATTTTTAGCATCCAGCTAAAATTTGTGTATAATAATAATGACTTACCAATGTTTTAGCAACTATAAAAAATGAAGAAGAGTAACATGATTGCTGTGAGTGTCTCACTTGCAGTAGATGTAAATGGCAGTATCTTTGTGAACCTGTCTCAACTGTATCTCTCCACATCTAGCTCCACCCACTTTTTCTTAGGTGTTGCCATGTAAACTCTGCCCTCATTTAATTTGAAATTACAATGGTGGAGTATCAATCCATTATTTTGTCATTTAATTTAAACAAATATTATATGACGATAATACAGATAATTTTGTATGCTAATTCTGTTAACATCCACATTTTGCTAAATTTTCTGATAATATTGTTGAAAAGAGGTATAGACTAATATCAGCTACTGGGCCAAAGCATCTAGAAAATGGCAGGTCATATGGTGTGTCCATGGTATTCAGTGGCTCAGAGTGCTCATGCTACCCATCCACCACCGCCCGCTGAGGGACAACAATGGGCATGTGAGCATCAGAAGTGGGCCATGGATCAATCGAACATGGTCTGGTTTAATGAATCACATTTTCTTTTACATCATGTGGACGGCTGTGTGTGTGTGTGTGTGTGTGTGTGTGTGTGTGTGTGTGTGTGTCATGTATCTGGGGAAGATAGCACCAGGATGCACTATGGGAGGAAGGCAAGCCTTTGATGCTCTGGGTAATGTTCTAGTAGGAAACATTGGGTCCAGGTATTCATGTGGATGTATATTTGATACTTACAACCTACCTAAACATTATTGCCGGCCAAGTACACCCCTTCATGGACACGGTATTCACTTATGGCATTGGCCATAGTTCAGGATTGGTTTGAGGAACATGACAAAGACTTCAAGGTGTTGATTTGGCCTCGATGTGCCAGACACACAAGTCTGATCCATGTTGGCCCAACCACATTTTGATTTATTGTCAAAGTTGATCAGTTTAAGTAATATTCCATTTAACTTGTACAGATTTTCACACATTATAAATTAATAAAATTATTTACAGAGATGACAGGTCAGCAGCCAGCGCACAGGAAACAAAGATCACTCATCTCCCGACTGCCACAGTGGGCGCTGAAGAGACAGCCACCAATGTTTTGGACGGCCGAGAGAGCACGTGGGGCGGGGGCACGCCACACACACAGGGTTTGTGAATGGTGCACCCGGTGGAATGAATTCCACCATCCAGCGGGAGGGGGAGAATATAAAGGGCAGTATTCAACACACAAGAGAAGAGGAGGATCTCCGAACGCGTGCACAAGTAGCTGGCGTGTGTTAAGCGATATTTTGCGCACGTACATGTCCGCTAACCCCTGCTGTGTGTTTTTCTTTTTTTCTTTTTTCTTTTTTTTTCCCAAACGAAGTCCAGAAGAGTGAAGGCTCTGCTTCCTCGTTGTAACCGAAGACAGCCGAGACCCTCATCGCCCGATCGCACTTCGACAGACACACACGCGCGCGCCTGCACTCCCCTCACCATCCGTCTTGAATAAAGATCCCTCCACGAGCAACCTTGAAACGGGCTCCTGTGTGTCTGTGCTCCGCCCACCAACTAACCTGCAGTCTCGTTTATGAACCTCGCGTATGCATAATGCGTGGAAATTGTGCATATGTCTTTATACATATAAATGTAATTTATCAAGTTCTTCTTGTGTGTGAGGAGGTGTGTATATTTACACAAACATCTGAACCTCTAGTAGTAGAAAAAAATATTTTTCTTCTTTTCAACAATATACAGACACGTACCGGTATAGGAATCCCAGATACACACAATAGTTATGGTTATTCCAGCTCTTGTTAGTGAGTCAGTTCATTTGAATTACTTACATTTAATACGGCTGTAACGGCACAGTGCTCTCTAAAACCAAATGTTTAGTTTCAACATTATCTCACCGGGGGAATGTGACTTAGCCTGATAAGGAACACATTGCACACGTCCCACCTCAGTCCCCGTGACCTGGCCACAGAGAGTTAGGCAGAGACTGCAACCTCGGGTCTGATTTCTTTTCAGGTTTTTATTAATTTGTTAAGCTGTCTGTCCAGCCCAGCTGAGGAGGCCGTCCTGCTTACCTGGACGGCTGAGGAAGCGGTCCTGCTGTCCAGCCCAGCCGAGGAGGTCGTCCTGCAGCCCTGCACAGCCGAGGAAGCTGTCCTGCT
Organism: Ameiurus melas; assembly: GCA_012411365.1. Lineage (NCBI taxonomy): Eukaryota > Metazoa > Chordata > Actinopteri > Siluriformes > Ictaluridae > Ameiurus > Ameiurus melas. The sequence continues at coordinate 35,962,657 of CM022756.1, read as the reverse complement.
GTCCAGACCAGCCGAGGAGGCCTTCCCGCTGCCCTGCACACCTGAGGAGGCTGTCCTGCTGCCCAGCCTGGTCAAGGAGGCTGTCCAACTGTCCAACTGGGTGTTAGAGAGAGAGGGATAGACAGAGAGAGTGTGTGTGTGCTATGTTTGCACGCCTGACACTGAGCCGCAAGAAGTGTGTGTGTGTGTGTTATCTATGTGTGTGTGCCTCCCTAACTCTCCATCTCTGTTACTATTAAACCATAGTGTGTCAATCCCAAAATGTGAATCCTGTTCATCAATATCACCTAATACATCCTCTATGTGTCTAGGTGCCCATTCACTGGAAGGGCTGGACTCGGACTCGAGCACCCGCCTCCAAATTGTGCATCTCACTGCCGATTTTCAACAAAATTACTCCTAGTCGGTCTCCCTCACGTTTATTTTATGTATACTTTTAACCACAACATGATGATCAAGGTACTAACAGTCAAATCAATAATGCCCTAAAAGGCTGATTTTTTTTTTTTTTTAAGGAACCACAACCAGTCATAAATAAGGGAATCAAAAATAAGAAAAGCTATAATGATGGGCCTCGAAAATAAGAAAATATTTCTTCATCCACAAATTGGTCTAGCTGATGTAAGTATTGACTTTAGTCAATCAAAAGTGATAGAAGCTAATATTAGTCGTTTTTCAGACCAACTGTAGAACCAGCACACCAGTTAAATATTCCTACACTTACACCAACTTACACTAGTGTAGAGAAGTGCACTCACACCAGTACTTGGTCTCCCTCACGTTTATTTTATGTATATTTTTAACCACAACAATGCCCTGGAGTCCCAACGGAGCCAGAGTGACATCCGTGCACTTTGTGAAGGGGCAAGGGGATAAAGCTAGCGATATTTCTTGTGGAAACACACACCTTTTAGATCTATCACCACAAACCAGTTCTCGAACTGGATCAGTGGGCAGTACGTCGTTTGAACATCAGCCTTTGAACCTGTATGTCCGAAGAGTATGGTTCAGATGATGCAGATCTAAATTGGCGCATTGGCGGTACTCCCACTTTTTTGCAGAACAGGAAATAAAGGCTGTAAACCTCCCTCCCTGAGGGACCGGGTACATGTTTCAAGACCCCATTGTCCAAAAGGTAGCTTACTTCCTGTGATAACAACGTGCGCTCTGGTCTGTGCTGACTACTGTGGTGAACACACCTGTGAACCGGGGGGATTCAAGCTATAACTGGACCCGGTAACCCTTTCTATGGTAGACAGAACCCATGGAGACACATTTGGCCGTAGCTTGCACGCTGCCCGATGGTCTTTTAGTGATGTTAGCTATTCCACATTCCATTGGAGGAAAGCATCAGATTTTCGTTGCCCTGTGACAACTTGCTGACCAGGGGCGCAAACTTGGGGACCGCCTCGGCTAGGGGGGCCCTACAGTAGCACTGGGGCTACCTGCCCTAACAACCTCATGTCTCCAGATACATCCCACCACAGCCCCTCAGGAATGCTCATCTTTGCCTGCTTGGCCTTTATGACCATTCTCAGATCAGGCCTAACAGCAAACCACGACTGTGGCCGCATGGTTCCCCTGGCTGTCTGTGGGGGTTGGGGCGCGGCCATACTCGCCTTCTTGGTTTCCCTCACACTAGTGCTGGCCCAGGCTCTACTCGTGGACACCTGGATGAGCTTGAGACAACTTTTTTTTTGCCATATGTATACTCACTCAGCAGGTCTGCTTGGTAGGCCTGCAACCCTGTCATTGTCTGCAGTGACCCACAAGCAAGACTACTACTGCATAGGCTTGCCCACCAATGCCACCTTGTATGCAAGCCGGCTCCTGTAATTACCTGCCGTCGGTGGAGAGAGGTAGCTAGCAAGCGCCTCCTCCATCTTGAGCAACGCAAATAGTCATGCCATTCATTCCCACAATGGCTGAATAATCCAACATTTTGGGGTTATGACTATGGCTTAAGCATGGTTTTTCCCACAGAAGTTTGAGATTTTGTCAAAACTTCTGGTAAGCAGGAGTTTCTGCAGTATGAATTATTTACTTTCACTGGGTAATCATTTCAAGCAGCTCTTTATACACTGCTCTCAGTTTTTTAACACATCTTTCTAATCTTTCGCCCAATTTTGAAAGAGTCGCAATTCGCAAACTCCAAAATCCAGCGGAGAGCCGACCGGAAGTCAGAGCAAGAGATAAAGCAGCGCTCCTCTTTCGGTTTAAGAGATCCCCCGACCTGAGACGGTTGGCTGCCTCGGCAGCAGCGGCCCAGATCTGCGCGGCTATGAAACCCAACTTCGCTCGGTTTCCGTTTTTTTTTCAAGAAGAGCGCGAATCGCGAATCGAGCTGTATAGTGTAGTGTTACCATGCGCAGCCTCTCGGAGGCTGCCATCGCATACTACACCACTAACACTTCACACAGAAAGTTTGCACTTTTCCCGTGTGATGAAACGGGAGCACGTTACACACTTCTCGTGACATCTCGCTCATTACTTACCTCTCCTTTTCTTTAAAAGGGATAGAAAAGTTAAGAGATTTTGAGAAAATATCGAGTAGAAATTAAGCGTTTTTGTCACACAAACAACAGACATGCAGTCTCGCTGAAGATAATAAGGCTGGCGGTGTGGTTCACAGGTGCCATTTTATATATCATGCGACGGCGCTGAATAGCCACGTCACCTGATCATGGCAGAACTATAAGTAGAGGCATGATTTAACACAAGCTTCAGATACTGGCCTCAGCGCCACAAAAGCGTTCCCATACTGTTATGCTAAATGCAGTATCGAAGTTCCTTTTGAAAGGGAACAATCGTATGTTGTGCTGTCGCTAAGTTTTATTGGTTTTTACAAACATCTGCGACTAGCTTGTAGCCCATTATCATCACCTTACCACTAGCCTTGTTTATTTTTCACGTTTATCTCATTTACCACTGTTTAAAAAAAAAGAAAAAGAAAATATGTCTGTTGTTTCTCAGCTTTTGAGTGCAGATGAGAATTCGCTCGAGCTACACTGGTGCTTCTGGAACTGGAGGATGTGGAGAAACAGATCCGAGCCTACTCAACAAGCATGCCCAGCTGCTGCGAGCGAAAAACCGTGCTGGAAACATCTTGTGCTTCTGCCTACACATCCAAGGTAAGCACGCAGCATGGTATTACCATTCCCAGGCTCTCTTCGCTGTGTGTTTCTCTTTGCAGGGACCGTGCACCCAAGACTTTTCCAGCCGAGGTCTCTGTCACGCTGACTCAACACAGACCTTGCGTGCACCAGCAGTGAAAAGAGAGAGCCATACCCCGGATGAGGACCTCTGCACCTCCAATGTTCAAGATGCCAACCAGGAACCGCTTCGCCTCTCTCAGTTAGACCAGACCAAACACTGTGATCATTCGGGACTCCATTGTGCAAAACTTCCGTGTTGCTTCAACAGGGGTAAGGTGCACACACATTGTTTTTTATGGTGCTTGTGTCCTTGATGTTGCTGTGCAGGTATCCGGGATCCTGAAGAAGGATGAGCTCATTGGAGTGGTCGTGCTGCATGCGGGGGCAAAAGCGACATCAGGATGCGACAGATGGAAGTTCAGAAGAGGGACTTCCCCCGCCCGATCGAGCCAGTGACGAGGCAGATCACCCACAATGAAGATAATCATCTCTGATCCTCTTCCCACATACAGACGCGTGGAGCTGAAAAGTTCAGTAGACTTATTGCTTGAAACGTTAGTTTCTTGGTATAATTAATAGAATCTGATGTTTGTTAATAAATGGAATCTGTTCTGGGAGTGTCCTAGGTTGTTTTGTCCTGATGGCTTACACCCCAGCAGCCTCGGACCAGAACTGTTGTCAGACAACATCTCCAAGATGCTACACACCAACTGACTGCCTACCATAAGTAGATCTTCCTACAATAACAACATTCATCATAAGCAATGTTCAATTAATAGTCCAACACCTGTAGTACATACTATAGAGACTGTGTTCGTTCCCCAAGCTATACATCCATCCATCTTCTACCGCTTACTCCTTTTCAGGGTCGCGGAACCTGAAGACTATCCCAGTAAACATTGGGCACAGGGGGCGGGGCACACACTGGACAGGGTACCAGTGTGTGGCGAGGGCACAATCCAATCACATACACACTAACACACCCTTTCATACTCTATGGACACTTTTAGACACGCCAATTAGCCTACCATGAATGTCTTTGAACTGGGGGAGGAAACTGGGGGTGAGACAACTTCAGACTGTGGAAAAATTACAATATTTTCTATATTCAATCCATATTGTTAGTGTGAGGTCAAGACTGTGACCATCATTATGAGTAGGTCATATTACGTTCTGATTAATCCATACTGAATCTAAGATGGACACAACACTGTTCTCAGAGGGTCTTCCGGGTTATCAAAATGAATATTAAAATCACAGATGATTAATGCTGTATCTACGGAAACAACCAGGTTTGAGATAAAGTGTGCAAATTCACTAAGAAATTTAGTACTTGGCCCTGGGGATCTGTAAATAATAATTAGGAGGAATTTTTAGTGGCTACATAAGTTATACTGGTATATAGAATTTCAAAATAATTAAATTCATGACTAGGTATTTGTGTGATGACTAGAATTTGACTATGGATGAGACCAACACCTCCTCTACCAGTTGTACGAGGCTGATGTACATAACTGTATCCCGGAGGACCATCTTCATTTAATGCTATGTACTCGTTTGGTTTAATCCAAGTTTCTGTTAAACACATTAAATTACATTCGTTATCAGTAATGATTTCATTAACAATAAGAGACTTAGATGAAGAGATCTACTGTTTAATAGTCCTAACTTCAGAATAAAGGTGCTGGATGTGCATTCAGTATGATCTAGTCTTATTTTAATTAGGTTACTAAAACAAACTTTCTGAAATTAAAGTGTATGGTAGGCTAATTGGCATGTGTCTGTAAAGTGTCCATAGTGTATGAATGGGTGTGTGAGTGTGTATGTGGTTGTGCCTCGCGATGGACTGGCGCACTTTTCCAGGGTGTACCCACCTTGTGCCCAATTACTCCTGTACAAAATCAGCAGGGGATCAAATACTTTTTCCCTCACTGTAAACTAAAGCTGTCTTTGTGCGTTGATGAAGTCTTAATCCTGACTGATACATTTCATGAATGTTATTCCTATGTAAGTACAAGCATAACTGCTTTGCTACAACCTTTTCTAGGATATTGGAGATGAAGGGGAGATTTGATATAGGTCTATAGTTGGAAGGTTGAGAGGGGTCAAGGTCAGGTTTTTTAATCAGGGGTTTAATACCTGCTAATTTAAGTGATTTAGGTACATAGCCCGTGCAAAGGGAAAAATCGATAATATTTAAAATGGTTCAATTACTCCAGTACAAATCTATTTTAAGAAACATGTAGGTACAGGATCTAGTATGCAAGTTGATGAATTTGCTGAAGAGATCGATGTAGCTAGTTCGGTCTCTCTAAGAAGAGTAAAACATTTGTCGCGACGGACCGACAGCCGGCGCGCATGATAAGAAAGTCGCTCCTTCCCCGACTGCTGTGCAGGCATGAAGCAGACAGTCTCGCGCCAGAGCACAACACCAGCCTGAAGGACCGTAATGGTGGGGCAACCGCTGACACAACGGCGGCCAGCGACTGCGGAGTCAATTGGGAGAATTCCACCACTCGGGCGATGGGGGAAGGATATAAAAGGACACTCTTCTGCCCACGAGAGGGTGAGTACTAATTCACAGACCATGTGTGCTTCCGTTTGCTGCATACAGGTATTTCGACCTCAGACGCGGCCATATAATTTCACTAATCTCGCTCTCTCTCTCTCTCTCATCCTCTTCCTGAAGGTTCAGGTGCGGACGAAGACGTCAGCTGGTGAAACTTTACACGACAGTGGATGACGGCACGGGAAACCCCCACACACTTTCTGGGAATCCCGACACGCCCTCGAGAGCGTCGCAACGGCTGCCACACACCAACAAAACCTCTCACACTCACCCACACATGCACTCTCCCTGCAGACAGCACTGCGTAAGAAAAATAAAGACTTTATCACTGTTTTACTGCTTCACCCCTTTCCCCGGGGCTATTCCTCTTACACTGGTGGAGGATGCGGACACCAGAGGACAGACCCGCCAACACAAAAAAAATAAATAAAAATAATAATAATAATTAATTAATTAATTTATTTATTAATTATGCAGCTAATTATTCAACTAATTGGATAATTTACAAATTTATCAATTAGTCAATTATTATTTAATTAGTTAATCAGTTAACCAACTAATTAATTAGTGGTTAACTGATTAACTAATTAAATAATAATTGACTAATTGTCAAATTGTAAATTATCAATTAGTTGAATAATTAGCTGCATAATATACATTAATTATTAATTATGTAAAATAAAATACAATTACATTCAATTATATTAAATTAAATAAAGAGAGAGAAAGAAACATGGACCCCGCACTAAAACACCTGTTGGAAACTTTTACAGCAGCTTGCCGAAGCCTCCGAGCAATGGCCACCCTCGAGTTCGGCCAAGCTGGACAGTGGCCCCCTGACATGCCCCTTGCCCCAACACCATCCCGGCACCTGGAGGGCCCGCGCAGGTCACCTGTCCATGTAATCCCGAGCCCATGCCCACAGAGCTGAGGATGGAACCCACCAGGCCGACCCAGAAACCGTGGTTAGCAGGGTGTGCCCTCCGTTTATGGCAATGCACGAATAGGACCCAGGCCCAGCAGGCCTACATGGCCCAGGACGACAGAGACGCCACCACGGGAGGTAAGGCCTACACACTAATCCTATGTCTTCTGTCTTCCACCAGGTGAACTTGGAGGGAAGTTTGGATGGGAGAAGAAGGAAGACGACTGCCTGAAGCACTGCTGTACACAGGTGCGAGTGATAGAGGGTGTGAAACCAAAGCCCTGATCTGTTGAGTCCCTACCTCGTACTTCCTCGTCCGGGGCGGTCCCCTCTATCAATGGGCATGCGCTGCCGAGCAGGTGGACCTCCTGATGGTACCTAAATCAAAGACCCAAATAGTAATGCACCTGGCCCACGCCCATCCCCTCGGTGGCCACCTGGGGCCACAAAACACCCTGGAAAAGCTGAGGGATCGCTTTGTGTGGCCCGGGATGGACGCAGAGGTCCGGGGCTTCTGCCAGCAATGCCCTCAGTACAAGCACACCGCCCCACAGAGGCCCCCGTTGGGCGCCCCTAATACCTCTGCCCATTATTCCCTTGGACGAATTGGCATGGACCTCATGGGCCCCCTTCCCAAGTGCCCGGGGCCATGAGTACATCTTGTTGGCGGGTACACCCGAGGAGTACACCGGGCGGGTCCTCCACTTTGGGTTACACGGGGTACCTGTAACATTCCAGAGATTGATGGACATCCTCCTGCGGCCCCACCACATGTTTGCAGCTGCCTACCTGGATGACGTAATCATCTACTCCTCCACGTGGTTGGATCACCTGTTTCATCTGGGGGAGGTCCTGAAGGCCTGACAGCCAACCCCAAGAAATGCCACCCAGGGATAACTGAGGCCCAGTACCTGGGATATCGTATTGGCCGGGGGATGCTGAAGCCACAAACAAAGAAAATCGAAGCTGTAGAGGACTACCCTCGACCCACGTCAAAAAAACAGGTATGTGCCTTCTTGTGGTTGGCGGGTTACTACCGGAGGTTTTTGCCTAACTTCTCTGCTGTAGCTTCCCCCCTCTCAGATCTCACAAAGAAAGCCAACCGGACCGGGTTAAGTGGTCAGCCAAAGCGGAGAGGGCCTTCCAAGTTCTGAAATGTGCCCTCACCAATGCACCAGTACTGCGCAACCTGGACTTCACCATCCCATTCACGGTGCACACCGATGCATTCGAAACAAGGCTTGGCACAGTTCTCTCACAAACTTTCAAGGGAGAAGAACACTCGGTCCTCTATATCAGCTGAAAGTTGTCACCCGCTGAGAGGAAATCCGCAGCCGTGGACCAGCTTCCTGCATATCTGTGCTCCGCCCTTCACTGAGCTATTCCCCTAACACATTCTAAACATTGATCTGATATTGCTATATTATAGTCTACAGGGTTAGTCATAATACTGTCTGGTTTTAATTTAATAGCCTGAATTTCACATCTAATATTTTCAGTCTTCCCAATGACAAATTTCATGAAATCTTCACTGCTATGTAGTGATTGAGTGCTTTTTTCCTGTAGTGGTTTTATTCCTTGTTAGTTTTGCTACTGTGTTGAATAGAAATCTAGAATTGTTTTTGTTATCTCCTATTAAGGTGGAGATTTTCTATTGTTCAGTGGACCCTCCAGCCATGCTATTTGGAATACAACCAATTTGGTTGGACGTCATTTACGTTCTAATTGTAGAGTGGTCTGTTTTAAATATGCGCATTTGATCATTATACCAGGGTGCTAGATTTTTTCTCTCCAATTAATTTTCTTTTGAGTCGAGCCACTCTATCTAACATGTAGCAGAGTGTTGACTTTAAGCATTCAGTCGCCTGATTGAGTTCTATCAAATCAGACGGTGATCCAAATCTAATTGATGATGAACATTTGGCTTAGGTCTTACTTGACCGATCGTTATCAATTCGTTGATGTAAATGGCGACTTCTCCACGCATACCGAGGTTAAATTTGGTGTTCTGCAAGGTTCTGTTTTAGTCCCACTTTTGTTCACTTTATATATGCTACCTCTAGGTCAAATTATTCGTAAACATTGAATAAGCTTCCACTGTTATCCTGATGATACACAACTGCATGTTTCAGCAAAGCCAGAGGACAGACAGCAGCTTAGTAAAGCTGAGGAATGTGTAAAGGACATTAAACATTGGATGCTAACTAACTTTCTTTTACTTAATTCTGATATGACAGAAGTGGGCGGCTGTGGCGCAGTTGGTAGGGTGGGTTGTCCACTAATCGTAGGATTGGTGGTTTGATTCCCAGCTTGGGTGACTCCACATGCCGAAGTGTCCTTGGGCAAGACACTGAACCCCAAGTTGCTCCCGATGGCAAGCTAGCACCTTGCATGGCAGCTCTGCTACCATTGGTGTGTGAATGAGACACAGTGTAAAGTGCTTTGGATAAAAGTGCTATATAAGTGCACATTTACCATTTACTTGTATTAGGACCACGTAGTTAGCTAAGTAAGCTTCCTGATCATATATTTACTTTGGATGGTCTTTCTGTTTCATCATGTGCAGCAGTAAAAGATCTTGGTGTGATTGTTGACTCTAGCCTATCATCTGATGCTCATGTAGATAATATTACTAACACTAAAAATAATATTAAAAACAATCCACCTTGTTGAACCAGAAAAGTAATAAAACACCGGAGTGTTAAGCTTGACTGTGCCTTCCTTCTCCTTGCCCGTCTTTAAGTTTGTCACAATGACATAATCTGATATCTTAATAACATTTGTCTTTATATTATGTATAAATGAATCCATAAATCATCGAATCAAACTGTCTAAAAAGGTCAATACCTTTCTTTCAAAGTAGTACACATCAATATCAAATTTGCTTTTGTTGTGGCAAAAAAAAAGATTTTTGGACAGTGATAAATCTAGATGTAAATTGAGTGTGAGTGTATGTAGTTGTCATGTTTTTTTTTTTTCTTTTGTGTTTCTTTCAGCTGCATTTGTTACCAGAAATGTTTGTGTTTGTGGTTAAATGATAACAACTTGGTAAAGGGAGTATCTTTGATGTTGTTTTTGAAACTTCATATACATATATAATGTTTTTGTACAGCCTTTCAATGACTCTGTATTACTGTGCTACTATTCTAAGAGCACAGTGATAGAGTGCAGAATCTGAGAGCTTTAGACCTCTGATAGTAAGGACAGTAGAGTCTCTGGCTGTATTTGACACTAATCGAGTGTCAGTAGGAGTGCTCTTATCTGATCTTGACCTTGCGCCTTTATACAGTAAAAACTGTGGTGCGCTGTTAGGATATTGTCTGTACCAATAAAGCAGAATGTAATCACTGTTTGTCTCATATGAACATTTCAGAGTCACAGTGTCTGTGTCTTTCCCGACAATGCTGACGTCTTCATCCTTTGGTCCAATTTTATCTGCAATACTGCCTATATTAACGAACATAAAAAAAAAATAAGTATTTTGCGAGTAAACCCAAAACATGAATGTAAGAAATTAGTCACTTCATTCTTAAAAATATGGGTATTAATTAATACAATTAAGTAAGTAATTCAAATTAATTACCTGTTGCTACAGCCAGAATGAGTGATGTGTATCTCACTATGTACAGTAAGTTGTGTAGTTGAGCCATTTCTGAAAACAGCTCTGTGAGGATTCTCTATAATAGTGCAGTATGTGCTGAACTTTACACACGAGGGAGCACTTTAGAAGGCCACACCCAGGACGTGCTGCTGTACAAAGTAATTATAGAATTACTTTGTACACTTTAACATATATAATTTTTTTTAACAAATATAACCTTTCTTTCTTACACATTTTCAAGTGTATGAAATACATTTTTAATACACTTGATTTGTCTGTACAGCATTTCATAAAAGGCTAAAAGTTTTTCCTTCCTTTACTAAAATTCCTTCAGCCAAGTTCAGTAGGTCAGGAGTATGTGAAATACTACAGGGACATATCTTTATTTATATATACCTTTAGCTTGCTTAATCATTCAATGCATCAAGTTTTATTGTTTGTAAATGTAGTAAAGTAAAAAGAGTGACTTAATAATAATAACTTAATAATAATAATAATAATAATAATAATAATAATAATAATAATAATACATTGCTACTGTAGAATGTGGAATAGTTAACGTCACTAAAAGACCATCAGGCAGCATGGAAACTACTGCTAAATGTGTCTCCATGGGTTCTGTCTACCGTAGAAAAGGGTTACCGGGTCCAGTTTATAGCTCTACCCCCCAGTTCAGAGGTGTGCTCACCACAGTGGTCGGCACAGACCAGAGCCCGACGTTAGTCCAGGAAGTAAGATCATTCTTGGACAAAGGGGCCATAGAACATGTACCTCATTCCCTAATGGAGGGAGGTGTTTACAGCTGTTATTTCCTGATCCTGCTCAAAAAAGCCAACAATTTTAATGGGGTGTACTTATTTTTTCACATGACTGTACAACACAAACACACCCTTAAGGAGTGATAAATATGATGAGGTAGACAGCTACATGAGAAAGCTGTAGCTGTTTTATAACAGCTGTTTTATAAGCTGTTAAATAATGAGGGTAGAAATAGTGGTAAATATTGTTAAATAAAGGAATTATCTAATTAAATGATTTAACCTCATAGTAAGGTTGTTATACTCTTCATTGTGTAAGTGTAACAATTTATTTAAAAGGTTTTTTCATTGATTTGTTCAACCAATAACCATTACCAACATAGGAATAGAAAAAGATGCTTGTAGATATTCAAATCAAATACACAAACTAATTAAGAAAGAAAGCTGTATTTGAATGAAACAAGCAGCAAGCTCCCCCTTCCTGAGAAAAAAATAGCTTCACTTTCTTCACTTTGAATTTTGTGTTGCTGTGGTCTGCAGAGCACAGTAGTACAGTGCAGAGTTTGATACTGCAGCAGGAAAGATCTCCAGATCTACTCTATTTTCCTTACGAAGGAAATTTTTAGCATCCAGCTAAAATTTGTGTATAATAATAATGACTTACCAATGTTTTAGCAACTATAAAAATGAAGAAGAGTAACATGATTGCTGTGAGTGTCTCACTTGCAGTAGATGTAAATGGCAGTATCTTTGTGAACCTGTCTCAACTGTATCTCTCCACATCTAGCTCCACCCACTTTTTCTTAGGTGTTGCCATGTAAACTCTGCCCTCATTTAATTTGAAATTACAATGGTGGAGTATCAATCCATTATTTTGTCATTTAATTTAAACAAATATTATATGACGATAATACAGATAATTTTGTATGCTAATTCTGTTAACATCCACATTTTGCTAAATTTTCTGATAATATTGTTGAAAAAGAGGTATAGACTAATATCAGCTACTGGGCCAAAGCATCTAGAAAATGGCAGGTCATATGGTGTGTCCATGGTATTCAGTGGCTCAGAGTGCTCATGCTGACCCCATCCACCGCTGAGGGACAACAATGGGCATGTGAGCATCAGAAGTGGGCCATGGATCAATCGAACATGGTCTGGTTTAATGAATCACATTTTCTTTTACATCATGTGGACGGCTGTGTGTGTGTGTGTGTGTGTGTGTGTGTGTGTGTGTGTCATGTATCTGGGGAAGATAGCACCAGGATGCACTATGGGAGGAAGGCAAGCCTTTGATGCTCTGGGTAATGTTCTAGTAGGAAACATTGGGTCCAGGTATTCATGTGGATGTATATTTGATACTTACAACCTACCTAAACATTACTGCAGACCAAGTACACCCTTCATGGACACGGTATTCACTTATGGCATTGGCCATAGTTCAGGATTGGTTTGAGGAACATGACAAAGACTTCAAGGTGTTGATTTGGCCTCGATGTGCCAGACACACAAGTCTGATCCATGTTGGCCCAACCACATTTTGATTTATTGTCAAAGTTGATCAGTTTAAGTAATATTCCATTTAACTTGTACAGATTTTCCACACATTATAAATTAATAAAATTATTTACAGAGATGACAGGTCAGCAGCCAGCGCACAGGAAACAAAGATCACTCATCTCCCGACTGCCACAGTGGCGCTGAAGAGACAGCCACCAATGTTTTGGGACGGCCAGAGAACGAGCGTAGCGGGGCAGGGCCGCCGACACACACAGGGTTTGTGAATGGTGCACCCGGTGGAATGAATTCCACCATCCAGCGGGTGAGGGGAGAATATAAAAGGGCAGTATTCAACACACAAGAGAAGAGGAGGATCTCCGAACGCGTGCACAAGTAGCTGGCGTGTGTTAAGCGATATTTTGCGACACGTACATGTCCGCTAACCCCTGCTGTGTGTTTTTCTTTTTTTCTTTTTTCTTTTTTTTTCCCAAACGAAGTCCAGAAGAGTGAAGGCTCTGCTTCCTCGTTGTAACCGAAGACAGCCGAGACCCTCATCGCCCGATCGCACTTCGACAGACACACACGCGCGCGCCTGCACTCCCCTCACCATCCGTCTTGAATAAAGATCCCTCCACGAGCAACCTTGAAACGGGCTCCTGTGTGTCTGTGCTCCGCCCACCAACTAACCTGCAGTCTCGTTTATGACCCCGCGCCCTGCATAACGCGTGGAAATTGTGCATATGTCTTTATACATATAAATGTAATTTATCAAGTTCTTCTTGTGTGTGAGGAGGTGTGTATATTTACACAAACATCTGAACCTCTAGTAGTAGAAAAAAATATTTTTCTTCTTTTCAACAATATACAGAACCGTACCGGTATAGGAATCCCAGATACACACAATAGTTATGGTTATTCCAGCTCTTGTTAGTGAGTCAGTTCATTTGAATTACTTACATTTAATACGGCTGTAACGGCACAGTGCTCTCTAAAACCAAATGTTTAGTTTCAACATTATCTCACCGGGGAGAGTGTGACTGCCTGATAAGGAACACATTGCACACGTCCCACCTCAGTCCCCGTGACCTGGCCACAGAGAGTTAGGCAGAGACTGCAACCTCGGGTCTGATTTCTTTTCAGGTTTTTATTAATTTGTTAAGCTGTCTGTCCAGCCCAGCTGAGGAGGCCGTCCTGCTTACCTGGACGGCTGAGGAAGCGGTCCTGCTGTCCAGCCCAGCCGAGGAGGTCGTCCTGCAGCCCTGCACAGCCGAGGAAGCTGTCCTGCTGTCCAGACCAGCCGAGGAGGCCTTCCCGCTGCCCTGCACACCTGAGGAGGCTGTCCTGCTGCCCAGCCTGGTCAAGGAGGCTGTCCAACTGCCCTGCCTGGCTGGGGACATCGCCCAGCCTTCCAGTCTTACTGGGGACGCCGCCCAGCTGTCCAGTCCCACTGGGGACACCGCCCAACGTTCCAGTGCCATCGGGGGTGGCGCCCAGCGTTCCAGTGTTGTCGGGGGCAGTGCTCAGCATTCAAGTTCCAGAGTCGCTTGGGGCAGTGAACTGCATTCCAGTGCCGCCGTGGGCAGCGCCATGTATTTCAGAGCCACTGGGGGTGGCGCCCTGTGTTCCAGAGCCGCCGGGGGCGGCGACATACTTTCTCATCCCACCGGGGGCGGTGCCCTGACTTTCAACCCTGGGTACTGCTCCACCCATCTGCTCTCCAATGGAGGCTGCCATGCTTTCTCTGGCAGTGAGAGACAACTCGTACAGGGGCCCAGCACCTTTGTTGGAGGGGGGTTCTTGGTGCTCCAGGAGGAGCCCATTTGGAGGGGGGTTCTGTTATGATACGGCCAGCAGATGGCACTGTGGTTTGGCTTGGAACGAGTCACATGACTTTGTTTTGGTTCGCTTGCTTCCGGATTGAGCGCTAGCTCTAGTGACTTTTATTTGCCACAGGTGCTAACGTTTGAGTTCGATTATGTTTTGTATTTAAACGCTGTGGTTACTGAGCACGTCGCTCAGAATTATTAGTTGTAGGATCTGTAGCGGTCATATCATTTGTTTCCATGCCTCGAAGGATATTGCTATATGCCACGTTTCTCATTTGCCAGTGAAGACTGTGTTTACTTTGGTTTTGTGTCTTATTTTGTATAAAGACTCTGCATCCGCCTCCCATCTACGTGACGTTACAAAAATTGTGTAAATGTGGTCTAAATATGAGGTAACACATTGGCCAAATTTCCTTTGTCATTCTTAACAATGGTTAAGACCAAGGAATATAGCTGTTTAACAGTAAAGGCAATTTTTCACAGTCTTCTTTGCTCATATTTACAAAGGGTGTGAATATCAATGGAGGGCACCTTATATTACCACACCTTTAGTTTATGTCTGTGGTTAACTGATATATTGGTTAAGGGATAATCTTATGTGGTTTTAGAAACTTCATATACACCATTTTAATGTTTTTGTACAGCCTTTCATTGACTCTGTATTACTGTGCTACTTCAAGAGCACAGTGATAGAGTGCAGAATCTGAGAGCTTTAGACCTCTGATAGTAAGTTCAGTAGAGTCTCTGTTTGTATTTGAGTATAATCGAGTGTCAGTAGGAGTGCTCTCCGCTGAGCTTGACCTTGCGCCTTTATATAGTAAAAACTGTGGTGCGCTGTTAGGATATTGTTTGTACCAGTAAAGCCAAATGTTTTCACTGCTTGTCTCATATGAACATTTCAGAGTAACAGTGTCTGTTTCTTTCGAGACAGTGCGGACATCTTCATCCTTTGGTCCAATTTTATCTGCAAAACTGCCTATTTTAAGGAACATTTTAAGGAAAAATAATAAAAATTATTATTTTTAAGTACTTTGCAAGCAAACTCAAAACATCAATGTAAGAAATTACTCACTTCATTCTTAAACATATGGGTATTAATTAATGCAATTAAGCAAGTGATGAAAACTATTTACCTGTTGCTACAGTGAGAATCAGTGGTATGTATCTCACTATGTACAGTAAGTTGTATAGTTGAACCATTTCTGAACACAGCTCTGTGAGGATTCTCTATAATAGTGCTGTATGTGCTGAACAGAGCTGCCTAATGTAATGCAGGACTTCCTTTTCTGACGCATGGCCACAGGAGCACATGCTGTGAGAAGAAGCTCATTCATCTAATGGCTGTAAAGAAAGTATTGCAGCCTGTCATTAGAGAGCTGTAAATTTTCACTCAAACTGGGCACACGTGAGGTCAAGCCATAGAAATCCTTTTTTCCCCACATATTTATGCAGTAATATTTATCGTTGTTGTTTTGTTTGACACAATAGACATAAATAAAAATGGTCTGAGTGCACATGTTTCTTATTCAAATAGACATCAAAATGGTAGGCCTTTTGGTATCAGCAATATGTCCCACACAAACGTAGTACTTGTCCCACATTTGGTCCATGTGCATGTGGTCACCCTAAAAACAGGTGTGTCTGGCAATTTATTAAAATAAATAAATAAATAAAAATGTAAAGGTTGTTATAATGTTTTATTATTGTTTCTTTAAAGAAATAAGTGTTATTTTAAAATATTGTTTTCAAACAAAATTTTGTTTATTTTGTTATTTTATTTTTAGTATTTTTTATAGATCTTATGAAAATGCATGTTTTGTTCAGCTTGAGTAACCTTATGGAAATCTCTTGAATTACATTTCTGAGAACTTGTTTTAATAAAATGAAAAAAAAAATCATAAAATAATACATTTTATTTGATTATTACTCCTTGTTTCCACCTGGACACCCCTTATTTTCACTGACCTTATAAATCAGTAAATGAAAGATACCCTTTCTAATTCGAAGACCATGAAAAAGTGTGTGTGCATGCATATTCACAAACCTTACAATATGGGCACTTCGTCTAGTTTACACCAATAAAGTGGGGATGTGTGATTGTGGGAACCTAAAATCGAGTTGCAGCAGGTCTATTTTCTCGAGTTGAGCCCTCCCACTTAAAATCTCATTAGTCTTCATTGTTGACCTATACCCGACAAAAGTGTGTTAGTGCATCAGAGGGAGTTGCCTCAACTGTGTACCTGCCCCCTCTTGCCAAAGACTGTAAAATCAATTGAGCTCACACATTTGATTACGTAGTACAGAAATTCTTCTATTGGTTGAAATAGAAGAAACTGATAAACTCCGATTGATTGAAATGATTGAAAAGCATAATTGAAATGAATTTAAATAATTGGAATGTTGAGACCATGAGGTAGTATGTTGTTGAATATCTCAGTTTAATGAGTCACAGGTGGAGTTAGCTGAACTAGCACAGCATCCAATGTTTTAAAAGCTTATACCACTAAAAGTGTTTATTAAATAAATTGTGTTGGAGTGTAACCTTACTTACTTCATGTTAAAAGACAGTGTGGTTACCCAGTGGGGAGGGGCACCACTTCAATTGACAATTGAAATCATTCCTTTGCAAACACTGGTACTGTGTACATTGCGAGAACTTATTGTTTACCATGTGATAATATACATTAAAAAACAGTTTTATACCTGATTAAGGAATGTAGAGGCACCATCTGACTCCAAATGATTACTGTCCACTTTGTCAACTGAAATAGATGCAACAGTCATTAATAAGCCCAAAAGTAAATGTATGTTGGTATACTTAAACTAAGCTGAACAGTGTAAAGTTGTAGAAGGTATTTCAGGCTAACAAACACCAAGCAAAGAAGATATTTATAGAAAAAAAAGAACATTTTAAAGTTGGCATCTTATGGGGACCTGGTGTACATTGTGAGGACTTAACGTTTACCATGTTAAATACATTTAAAACCTGTTTCATACCCGTCTACACTTATAAGCCCA
This sequence comes from Ameiurus melas, assembly GCA_012411365.1. NCBI lineage: Eukaryota > Metazoa > Chordata > Actinopteri > Siluriformes > Ictaluridae > Ameiurus > Ameiurus melas. The sequence goes on along the minus strand of CM022756.1, from coordinate 35,945,305 downwards.
TTAGCTAATTTAACCACACATTTAACATACTGAAATAAAATAACAGTTTGCAGAACAGAAAAATGGGCAGAAAACTGATAACCTGAGCTTTTTTAAAGAGCTTTCCAGGATCCTGGATTCAGCTAAAGTTCAAGTTACAAGCCTGTGTTGCTAGCAAGGGTCACAAGATTGGACACAAAGATAGCACAGGGTGGAGAGTGAATGCATTTTACAAAACAATACACTGCACCTTTACCGAATCTAGGTCCAGCCGTTAGGTCAGCAGGCCAAGAGCAGTAAACTGATAGTGGTGAAAGAGACTTCTAGAAGTAATTTGGGTACTGTAGAGGCTGGTCCCAAAAAAAGAGAACCGCAAATGGAGGGTCTCTAAAACTGGCATAACACTACGTGAAATTGAACTGTGGAAGAGCAACAGTGAGAGAGAAATAGCTTCTGTGCAGTAGTGTTAAGGAAGGTGTTTGAGGCAATGAGATTAGTATTCATAGACCTAAAGCACAGTGAAGCTGCAGCGTTATAGCTGAGGAGTGATAGAGATATGAGACAGCCTGCAGGAGCATTAAATACACTGTAAAATGGAAGCAACTGGGGTAATAAAAAAAATAATTAGCATTAGTAGAAAAGAGCATAGTTGAGGTACAAGATTGTGGTAAGGTCAGAGACATCCCGCAGCATCATTTATGGGGCACTAGAAATGATGTAGTTGGAGTACATAAAATTAGGATTAGCAGTCAGACAATGTAACTGAGATGCAGCAATGCACTAGTCTTGCTGCTGAGTCGTTAGATAAGAGGGCATATTGTAGCAGTGCTGTGGATCTGAAAATGAAAAATTTAAAGCACATGGAATATAATACGCATAACACAGACCAGTCACCATGTTGCAGTGAAGCAGTGGTTGAGAAGGTATGACAGAGGGCATCCTGCAACAGTAATGAGGTGGCCCTTCACACCTTTAATATCTGTATACCATGTTGATATTTCTGTAAAGCTGCTTTGAGACAATGTCTATTGTAAAAAACGTTGTACAAATATAATTGAATTGAATTGAATTGAATTGAATTGGTAAAAGTTCCTGAAATTAGGTTTGGAAAATACATAGCACAGTTGGGGTGCAGCTTTGAGATGAATGAGTCTACTGAGCATAGTCTGCAAGAGAGAAGCTCAAGAGGTTAGCAAATGCATAGCCTGGTTTAGGTGTGGCATCTCATAGACGGGAGGCAGATGCAGGTGCAGGTCAAGGTCTTTATTAAATGCAAACACAAAACTCAAAGTAAACGCATTCTTCACAGGGAAACCAGAAATGTGGCATAGAACAATATCCTTCTTAGCACAAATGATACAACCGCTACAAATGCATCAACTAATAATACTGAGCGACGTGCTCAGTAACCCAGGCGTTTAAATACAAAGTGTCATCATCTTTAAACACAAACACCTGTGACCAATCAGTGCTAAAGCAAATGCTAATCCGGAAGCCACTAGGAATGTCCACTAGGAAGCCGCCCTCTGTCGGCGGTGGAGTAACACTCATAGCATTGCCATGGTTGAAGTTTTTGAGGTAAGTGTGCATAGTCCACATGAGAAAAGCAGAAGGTGTTAGTATATACATTGCAAGTTTAAGGAGCAGCACTGCATAAAGGTACTGAGGTATATGAGAACAGAAAGCACGAATTTGCCTACATTAGCAGAATACATTGTGCAGACTTAGCATTTACTGCATGGAATATACATGAATTAAAGCAGTTTAATTACCTGAATGTGCAAAGCAGATTTGTTTTGTGAATGTTGCGTGCACTGGGTACAGTGCCTTGCGAAAGTATTCGGCCCCCTTGAACTTTTCAACATTTTGCCACATTTCAGGCTTCAAACATAAAGATATAAAATTTTTATTTTTTGTGAAGAATCACCAACAAGTGGGACACAATTGTGAAGTGGAACGAAATCTATTGGATATTTTAAACTTTTTTAGCAAATAAAAAACTGAAAAGTGGTGCGTGCAAAATTATTCGGCTCCTTTACTTTCAATGCAGCAAACTCACTCCAGAAGTTCAGCGAGGATCTCTGAATGATCCAATGTTGTCCTAAATGACTGATAGTGATAAATAGAATCCACCTGTGTGTAATCAAGTCTCTGTATAAATGCACCTGCTCTGTGATAGTCTCAGAGTTCTGTTGAAAGCGCAGAGAGCATCATGAAGACCAAGGAACACACCAGGCAGGTCCGTAATACTGTTGTGGAGAAGTTTAAAGCCGGATTTGGATATGAAAAGATTTCCCAAGCTTTAAACATCCCAAGGAGCACTGTGCAAGCGATAATTTTGAAATGGAAGGAGTATCAGACCATTGCAAATCTACCAAGACCTGGCCGTCCCTCTGAACTTTTAGCTCAGACAAGGAGAAGACTGATCACAGATGCAGCCAAGAGGCCCATGATCACTCTGGATGAACTGCAGAGAACTACAGCTGAGGTGGGAGAGTCTGTCCATAGGACAACAATCAGTCGTACACTGCACAAATCTGGCCTTTATGGAAGAGTAGCAAGAAGAAAGCCATTTCTCAATGTTTGATGTGACGTTTGGTGTGTCTCCCAGGTAGCTTGTGGCAAACTTTAGATGAGACTTTTTATGGATATCTTTGAGAAATGACCTAACAAAAGTTGTTTTCTCATGATCTTGACTTAATATAAGTTGTTTTCTTGTGATCTCAACAAAAGTTGTTCCCTTTCAAAGGCAACTCGATGTTGCATTTAGCATAACACTATGGGAGCACCCTTGCATGTGACTGACATCAGAAGCTTGTGTAAAATCATGCCTATTTATATACCTGCCGTGATCAAGTGATGTGGCAATTAAGGGTGTCATGTGATATTTATACAGCACCTGTGAACTGTACCGTTAGCTTTATTAGCTTCAGTGAGACTGCATGTCGGTTACTTGTGTAAAGAAACAAAAAGACGATTCAATTCCTCTCTATCTTTTCTCAAAATCTCTGAACTTTTCTATCCCTATAAAAAAAGAGAAGAAAAATAAAGAATTGAGTGAGAGAGAAAAGTATGAGTGAGAGAATTCAGGAAGCACACTTTCTGTGTGAAGTGTGTAGAACTGGAGTATGCGATGGCAGCCCTCAATAGGTCTGACTGCACATTGTAACACCAACAATAGATAGCTCTGCTTGCTGAGCTTTTTGGAAGCCAAAGCGAGATGGTTTTCAGAGCCTCACGGATCTGGGCCGGCCACTGCCGAAGCAGCTAGCCATCTCAGATACGGGGGATCTCATATGGATCTGGAAGAGGAGCCGAGACTAGCGCTGCTCTATCTCTTGCTCTGTCTTCCGGGTCCGACTTTCCGCTGGATTTTGCAGCTCATGTTGCGACTCCTCCTTCTGCTATGGAAAGCCAAAAAAATAAATAAATAAACTCACACACACACACACACACACACACACACACACACACACATTATAGTAATAATTCCTCTCATACTCTGAGGAGCCAGAAGGGTGTGCTAAAAACTGAGAGCAACTTATGAAGAAATGCTCAAAGTGATTACTAAGGCTGGATGAGCTTTTTTCTCCCCAGTGAAAGTAAATCCCTCACACTGCAGAAAACTCCTCTATTTTCGAGAAGTGCATGACAGAATATCAGGCTTCTGGCGGAAAATCATGCATAAGCCTTATTTATAACCCCACGATGTTGGATTATTCAGCCATTTGGGGAATGAACAGCATGGATATTTAGCTGATGATGTTCGTCCATCGGGGTCGATGAGGACCATTTATGTCATCTATTCACTTAGGGAGGTGGGTCCGGAGATTTCTGATCAATCCAATCTGGGCCTGGAAGTGTCTGTTGCAGTGAGGACAAGGATATACAGGTTGCTGACTGGGAGATGTGCAACTGCTGTTCCTGAATTTGCAAAGACCACTTTTTTCAGCTGCGTCTGCCAGCCTTTTCTACTCGAAGGCTGTGATTTGATTTGACTGTGCCAAGCAGATCTATCAGCAGCGACACTCTCCCAACTGTCAGGATCAATGCCAAATTTCTTCAATGCCTTAAGGGTGTCCTTGAACCTCTTATATTGACCACCATGAGATCTCTTGCCTTGCTGTAGCTCTCCATACAACATCTTCTTGGGTAGGCGTTCTTCCGGCATGCAGACAACATGGCCAGCCCATTGGAGCTGTGCCTTGCACAGCATGGTGTGGATGCTTGTCATGCCAGCCTGACTGAGCACCACTGTGTTCGGTACCTTGTCCTGCCAACTGATCTTCAGCAGTTTTCTCAGGGAGCTCATGTGGTAGTGGTTGAGTTTTTTAACATGTCAGCTATACACAGTCCATGTTTCACAAGCAAAAAGGAGGGTGGGTAGAACAACCGCTGAGTAGACTTTGAGTTTGGTTGCAAGCTTAATGCCTCTCCTATCCCAAACATTTTAGCGGAGTCTGCCAAATGCTACACTGGCTTTGGCAATCCTGGAGTTGACCTCATCGTCTATGTAGACTGTTTGTGAAAGGTTGCTGCCGAGGTATATGAATCTATCCACATTTTTTAGCTTTTGGCCACTGACAGTGATGGATGGTTCCAGTCTTTTCGCTGGCTGATGCAGAACCTCGTTCTTGTTGGTGGAGATGGTTAGCCCAAAGTTGGTGCACGCTGTGGAAAAGAGGTCAATGCTATATTGCATGCCTGCCTCTGTACTGGAATTGAGGGCACAGTCATCTGCAAACAAAAAGTCCCGAATGTATTCAACTTGGACATTGGTCTTGGCTTGCAGTCTCCTCAGGTTAAACAACTTCCCATCCAGACGGTATCGGAGACCGACTCCCGCATCACTGTCCTTGAAAGCATCCATAAGCATGGCAGAGGACATGAGGCTAAAGAGGGTGGGGGCTAAGAGGCATCCTTGTTTCACACCATTCGTAACCTCAAAGGGTGCGGAATAGTTACCCTGGCCCTGGACTCTAGCAAGCATGCCATCATGAAATTGTTTCACCATTTCAATGAAGAGTTCCGGACATCCAAATTTGGCCATGATTTTCCAAAGGCTTTCCCTGCTGACAGTGTCGAATGCCTTTGTTAGGTCTATGAAGGTGATATTTAGCTGGACATTTTGTTCCTGACAATTTACTTGCATCTGCCTAGCAGCAAAGATCATGTCAATGGTGCTTCTCTTCTTTCTGAAACCACACTGACTTTCTGGCAGTAGGCCATGATCAAGGTGCTCTGTGAGTCTATTCAGCAGAATCCTGGCAAGGACCTTTCCTGTGATATATAGTAGAGAGATTCCTCTATGGTTGTCGCAGTATTGGCGATTTCCTTTGCATTTGTAAATGTGGATTATAGATGCATCTTTGAATTCTTGGGGTATATATTTCTGCTTCCACATCCCACAAAACATCTCTGTTAGTCTTTCCACTAGCTTAGGCCCACCACACTTGTAAATTTCCACTGGAATGGAGTCTGCTCCTGGAGCTTTCCCACTAGACTGAAGCTCAATGGCCTTATGAGTTTCCTGCACTGATGGAAGGTCAGCCAATCTCTCATTTATCTCCACCGAGGGTAGGCTGTTGATAGCCTTATCATTGATGGAGGAGAGTCTGTTTAGGACACCGACAAAGTGTTAAGCCCAGCGCTCCAGTATCTTCTCCTTCTCGGTTATGAGAGTGCTGCCATCAGAGCTCAAGATTGCGGCAATGCCTGAGGTTACTGGGCCATAGACATCAAAAGAGCATTATAGAAATGTTTCATGTCATGTCTGTCGGCAGCAGACTGATTATCATCAGCCTTTCGGCTCAGCCATGTGTCCTGCATCTCGCGAAGTTTTTTCTGCACCGCTTGGCGGACTCTGCTGAAAGCATCTTTTTTTGATGAGGACTTTGGGTGAATGCTGACCGCACGTTGGAGACGGTGCTTGTCCTCTAGTACAGACTGTATTTCTTCACAGTTATCATCAAACCAGTCTTGGTGTTTTTGCGCAGTGACGCCAATAGTTTCAGATGCAGTAGAATACACCAACTGTTTAAAGGCCCCCCAACCTTGCTCTATGTCATTGGTATCAGAATATGTAGTTTCTAGCTTTCTTGTCAGCACGTCAGACAGAGCTTGCTCAACGTTGCAGTCTTTCAGCCTTGAGACATTGAGGCGTTTTGGGACTCCAATTCCCTGTGGGCGTCTGGGAGGTTGAATTCTAAGATTCATCTTGGATATCAGTAGCCTGTGGTCTGTCCAGCAGTCAGCACCACACATCGCTCTGATCACATGGACATCCTGCCTGTCACTCCTACGAACCAAGATGTAATCAATCAGATGCCAATGCTTAGACCGTGGGTGCATCCAGGTAGTTTTGTTCCGGTTGGGCAAATGGAAGACTGTATTGGTGATCAGGAGACCATATGTCGTGCACATCCTCAAGAGCCGATGTCCATTGCTGTTACAGTTGCCAATGACATGTCTACCAATAACTCCCTCCCACGCAATATGGTCCACGCCCACTCGGGAATTAAAATCACCAAGAATAATCAGTTTATCTGACTTTGGTACTGAAGCAAGCAGAACTGGAACTTGTCTTTGACTTCCTCCGAGTTGGTCATGGTTGGTGCATAGACACTAATGAGTGTGGCTTGCTATCTTCCAGGTAAAGGTAGCTTCAGAATTATTAGCCTGTCATTACTTCCCATTGGTAAGCTAGAGAGCTTATTCACCAGACTCGTCTTGATAGCAAACCCAGCTCCAGATTCCCGAAGATCATCGCTGCCCCGTCCACTCCAAAAAAAGGAGTAGCCAGCTCCAACTTCAGTCAACTGGCCCTCGTCGGCCAAGCAGGTTTCACTCAGGGCTGCTATCTCTATATTGTAGCGAGCAAGCTCTCTTGCAACCAGGGCGGTTCTTCTCTCTGGTCTGTCAGTCTCTGCGCGATCCAATAAGGTGCGCATGTTCCACACACCAAGAGTGAGGGAAACCTTTTGGGTTTTCTTTTTGTTTCGACCGCGAGAATGGGATTCCCTCCAGCTGCTGTAAGCTGGTCAGGGTAAATGAAGCAGGCTATTTTTAGGGCACCTTTTCTAGCCCCTTCCTCAGGCTACGGAGGTAAGCAGCGCTATCCTAAAGAGGGCTACTTAGACGCTCAAACGGCTGCCAAAATCCACTTCTGCTTCAGGTCAATGGAACACGACCCTATGGCCTGAGCCGCCTGCATGCAGGTCCGCTACTATGGCTGCCAGTGCGTCCTCACCTCCCGCATCGCAGCAGGACTTGAGTACAGGTGATGACATAAATGACTTGTGCGTGAATTGGATTAAAGTGAGGGAGAGTTGCGCTACGTCAGCCTCACTCTCTCGTCCAGGCCCCATTTAGTCCAGTGGCAAGATGTAGTCTAGACGGCTGGAATGAAGACTGGATGCAGTGGATGACCAAGGTGTCCTACGTGTCTTGCCGTGCTCTTAGCGCTCCAGGTCACCTTGCTGGGTCTGTCTTCCTGCCCGTTGACCAGTTGAAGGTTCCTCCGCGCAGTCTGCTGGATCCAGTCTTTGCATGCTATGGGTGACAAGCCCAAAACTCACCGACAGTTTGAGACCCATCACCTACCCTCAACCTGGTTTAGCTGGCCAGTCGAAGCCGTTGCCTGTGGTGTGGCCGCTGCGCATACTACAGCTTCTTAGTGCCACAGGTGAGAGCTGAGTGCCATGTGGGGACTAAAGGTGGACTAGCTACCCCCACAGGAGTACAACTGCTATCCACACCAGAGGTTCTACCCCTCCATAAGCACACCTTACAACACGGCTATTTAGCTATGCTAAAGGTGGAGGAGGCACTTGTGAGGGTGCTTGTGAGCATGAGAGGATGTTAGTGTCTCTGTTTCAACCACTTTATTGGTTAAAGAAACAATTGCATATATCCATTATCAGTCACACTGACCGGTGCCATGAACCATATTCATTTGCATAGATGAAGAACAACTGCCAAAGCACAATCAAGCACAGAGTTCTTCTGCAAAATGAATGCAGTTTTTTTTATTTTAAGTGCTAGATTGCCAGAACTTACAGAGTCTACATTTAAACAGAATATTGTATAAGAAATTGTATAGCCAGCTCCATAACTATTTGGACAGTGATCTGATTTTCACAGATTTTGTCTCTGTACATCACCACAGTAGATTTGAAATGAAGCAAACATTGACTTTCAACTTTAATTCAGGTGGTGTAACAGAAATATTGCATTAGCCACTTATGCATTACAGCCATTTATTCAGCTTCCATTTTCATAGTCTCTAAGGACTAAAATCATTTTTAATACTCGGAAGCAAATCCTTTGCAGTCATTACCTATAATCACCAAATGCTGAGTTTCCTCCCAGAAGATCCTATATAAGGCCTTTACTGCAGCTTACTTCAGTTGCTGCTTGTTTGTGAGTTTTCTGCCTTCAGTTATGTCTTCAGTAAGTGAAAAGTATGCTTGATTGAGTTGAGGCCATCTGACAGGACGTTTGGAATAAGAAGCATTAAGAAGCCAATGGGTTGGTTTTGGGGTATATTTTGGGTCATTATCCATCTCTACTGTGATGCACCATCCTATCAGATTTGCAACATTTGACTGAATCTGAGCAGAAAGCATACTACTAATAATAATAATACATTTTATTTTTAAAAAAGCACCTTTCATGATACCCAAGGTCACTTCACAAATACAACATGCAAATACAAATCGCAAAACCATTATTCGGCCGAATGGTATTCGGCTGAATAAGTGAAAATAGCGAATAAATTTGACCGAACAATGACGTGTTTGATGACGCAACCAAATATCCTAGCAACTAGAGTGAGACACGCGAATGTCATGACCTCAATGAGGGGGCGCATGCATATATAAGCTACGTGCACGAGCTACGTGCTCTTCGGATGTTTACTGTAGACACGCGCATGTTTGTTTTGTTTCTGTCACATCGCGAGACATAAGGGAGTAGATTACGGAAGCAGGTAAAGACGTATTTATTTAAGGGTAGGCAGACAAATCCTATATCTACTATAATACTCTGCGAGGTATACAGGGACACGAGCAGTATATATCCCCAATATAATCAGCCGTACATAACCAAATATTGAATTGAATATGTCTCTCCGGGCAACCAAGCAAATGACCCATCATATCGGCCATTCAATGAGTAGTTTGGTTGTGGCAGAGAGACACCTATGGCTCAACCTCTCAGGGATGGGGGACAAAGATAAGATCTCCTTGCTTCCGGCCTGTTCGACGGCGTGGTTAATGCCACTGCTGACAGGTTTTTTTCAAGCAAAACAGCAAACATCGGCAGAGGAGATGAGTAGATCTATTTTCTTACTCATTTCGTCAAGGTTAAAAAACAATTGTGGATGAAGTGGTACAGCCAGTGTGACATGTTCACTGACTTCATTAATCAGCAGCAGGAACTCTGGTCTTGATTCAGGTTTTTGTTTATACCAGAGGAGGCTTATCAATATAAGAAAGCAAATCTCATACTGTATAATACGCTAGTACTCTCAACTACACAATTAGCACATCCTATTATAATGAAACTACAACATTAAGCCTTGTGCAACCAAGCCCCCGGTCCACCCTGAAAAATCACCAACATTGCTATGAAACATATTATATAAACACATACAAACCAACTCTACCTTATGACTATTATAAGCAACTGATCAGAGCCCTACAGCTTCACCCTAACAAACGTCCATTCATTCATCATTCTTTTTCAGTAACAACTTTATCCTGGCCACACTTCCATAAATCTATATATACACGCCTAAATTAATTCATTCAGGGTTACAGTGGAGCCTCTCCCAACATCACTGCACAAGAAGCAGGAATGGATGTGACACCAGTCCAATGCAGGACGCCATGCACAAACATACAAACTTATAGGCAATTTAGTGTCACCAATCCACCTAAATTGATGTTTGAAATTTTGAATCACAGTGCAAATAAGAAAAAACAATTGTACTATCTCAAAAGTCTGGAGTCATTATCCCTTGCTCACAGAACTATCTTTTAGATAATACACATATATAAACATGACCCTTATTCAACAATGTTCTGTACAGTCTGATCCTGGCAAGAGACAAGGAAAAGCAAATTCCACAGAGTTATCTAATTTATCTCTATCTGTACGATCAAACTCACATTTGTTTGCACATACACACATAAATGCATAATAACACACAAATGAACAAATGAATGAAAATTGATTACAATGGGTTGTGGGGAAAACCAGACCTTTCTTTAAAATATGTTTTATAGCATGGACAATGTAGATTTGTGAATCCACTGTGTTTAATGTGTAGTTGTTGTGTTCTTTATTCCTCTTTTTCTTTCAGCTGCATATGTTACCACAAATGCTGTTTGCCTCTGTGGTTAACAAGTTGGCAGTGAGTTACTTTAATCTTCAGTGGTTTAAGAAATTTTACATAAACCATTTTTAGGTTTTTGTACAGCCATTCATTGACTCTGTATTACTGTGCTACTTCAAGAGCACAGTGATAGAGTGCAGAATCTGAGAGCTTTAGACCTCTGATAGTAAGTTCAGTAGAGTCTCTGCTTGCTTTTGTCTCTAACCGAGTGTCAGTAGGAGTGCTCTCAGAACTATATGACCTTGCGCCTTTATACAGTAAAAACTGTGGTGCACTGTTAGGATATTGTTTGTACCAGTAAAGATAAATATTTTCACTGCTTGACTCATACGAACATTTCAAAGTAGCAGTGTCTTTTTCGTGTCTGACAATGTTGGCATCTTCATCTGTCGGCCTGATTTTATCTGCAAAACTGCCTGTTGGAAAGAAGAACATAAATAAATAAATCTGTGTATCTGAGTATTTTTGTAAACAAACCAAAACATCATCTTCAGAAAGGAGTACCATAATGCTTCAAACATGATCATGAATTAACACAATTAATTAACTGATTAAATTACCTTTTGTTACAGTGAGAATCATTGTTATGTATCTCACTACGTACAGTAAGTTGTATAGTTGAGCCATTTCTGAACACAGCTCTGAGAGGATTCTCTATGACAGTGCTGTGTCTGCTGAACATTACACATGAGGGAATACGTTTCTAGAAGGTCACACCCAGGAAGTGCTGCTGTTTTAGCATAACTTTATACAGACAATCACTTCACAAAATCAGCAAGCGTCACCAATACAACACAGAAATATTCCACTGTTGATCAACTGATCAACTCAGTGCATCCGCCTTCACCTCTTAAACATGGGGCATGGGGCACAAGGCGGGCGACACCCTGTACTGGGAAGCCAATCCAGGTGTCCATTAATGAGTAATAACTCATTTATAAGAGCAATATAAATCATTGATAAGCAGTTATAACAGCATGAACCTGAACATCAGTGCCTGTAGCAAAATTACAGCACTTATTTAGTTTTTAGGGATAGAACTTTAAGGAGCAACCTTTCAGAATTCCTCTGCATAAGGACTTTCTGAATAAATTCCTAGTAGTATTTGAACTCTTTTGGGTATGCCAGATTAAGTACCTAGATTGCAGCCCGCATCACTGCAACAGATCTGATGGGGTCAAGTATTATGACCCCATCAACAACAATTCAAAAGTGTCCAAGATCTCCTCCTTTCTTTCTAATGACACAAATAGCCATGGTGGTGTTTGCCAGGTCTTTCAAGAAGTCATCTCATTGTATACCCTACATTAAAATAAAAAGAAACATAATAAGAAGTTATTAGACATTGTTTTTTGATTGGTAACTGATTGATGATTTTAAATTGACAAGCTATATGCTATTATTTAATTGTGGTTCACATGTATTTGCTTACAAAATCCATGTATTAATTTTTTGAAACGAGGTGTCTCAAACAAAGTGATGTCACAAGCTAAGATCTCCCCAAGGGATGCAATTCTTGTTACTGATGAGAGGGTTCTCTGAAGACTAGGCTGCTCAAATAGCAGTGAGGGTCAAACATTATCTCTTTTGGTATTATTCTTTAGCATATGAGTATGTTATTAAATCTTGTAAATTTTGTAAAGCTTTTGGTGTCCATACAATTAAGAGTAATGGGGACAAAAACTTTGACACTCAAAAAGGCATTGTCAGTGTAATCCAGTTGACCTAGATTAGATTACTGTAATGCCTAACTGTCTGGATGTTCCAGTAGGACTATAAATAAGCTCCAGTTAGTCCAGAATGCTGCTGCTAGAGTCCTAACTGGAAAATACGACCGTATCACTCCGATCTTATTCACACTGCATTGGCTCCCAGTAAAATCTCACATTAACTATAATGTACTTTTATTAACCTATAAAGCACTAAACAGTCTCGCGCTACAATATCTAAGCGACCTTCTGGTTTTATATGATCCGCCACGACCACTATCGCTCCAACGCGCATTATCGAGTCCAAGAGCAAGTGCTGTGGGGAAAACTAAGGTTAGCTAGCTAGCTAGCTCACAAAAAGCTAACAAAACTTCGTTACAATGAATGACTACCATTTTTCCGAAAGGATAAATGAAAAGTAATTCAACAGTGTAGTAAAATATCCCGCTGTGCTGTTGATAAATAAAGAATAGTTTAACTTACCCCTTGGTTCATCTTCTGATTCACTATCAGTACGGAAGTGCAATTCACACCACAACCACCAGGGCATTGAGGCAGTTCTGAGCAGCAAGTAATAATACTATCGGCAATCCACTGCTCCTCCTGTGAGACCCGGATGTGAAGACCTGAATTTTTAGACTTGAATTTGGAGACCTGAATTTAAGACCTGAATATTTGCAGCCTGAATGTAAAGACCTGAATTTTTGCTGCCTGAATTTGTGAGGAAATTAATTCAAGCACTGATATTGCTATGTTTATTTTTCGATTTGTGGCAAATTGCTGGGCAGAAAAAAATCAAGTATTTCAGGTTATGTAATTCAAGTTTCAAGGACATTTGGCACTATTATACTTCCATAGAGGTTATTCACATAAAATTTTCACCAAACATCAGTAACTCAAGAAATCTGCAAATATAATGAATTCACAACATACAAAGTCCATAAATAAAGTTGTGTAATAAAGTGGAATGACACAGGAAAAGAGTATTGCCATTATCCACAAGTGGAAGCAACCTCACTTCGTCATCAACTGGCCATGCACAGGAGCTCCTCACAAGATTTCTGACCAGGGATTCAGAAGAATAGTCAGAAGTGTAGCCCAGGGGCCAAGGACCATCCGGATTACCTGACCTTATTACCTGACCTTACTGCAGCTTCTGATATTATAGATCATACTATTCTCCTTGATAGATTAGAAAATGTTGTTGGAATTAAGGGAACGGTCCTCTCCTGGCTCAGGTCTTATTTGACTGATTGTTATCAATTCGTTGATGCAAATGGCGACTTCTCCACGCATACCAAGGTTAAATTTGGTGTTCTGCAAGGTTCTGTTTTAGGCCCACTGCTTTTTACTTTATATATATGCTACCCCTAGGTCAAATTATTCGTAAACATGGAATTAGCTTCCACTGTTATGCTGATGATACACAGCTGTATGTTTCAGTGAAGCCAGAGGAGAGACTGCAGCTTAGTAAAGTTGAAGAATGTGTAAGACATTAGACGTTGAATGCTAACTAACTTCTTTTTACTTAATTCTGGTAAGACAGAAATACTTTTATTAGGACCACATGTAGCTAGAAGTAAGCTTTCTGATCAAATGATTACTCTGGATGTACTTTCTGTTTCATCATGTACAGCAGTAAAAGACCTTGGATTGATTATTGACTCCAGCCTATCATTTGATGCTCATGTAGATAATATTACTAGGATATCTTTCTTTCATCTCAGAAATGTTGCTAAGAAAAGAAATATAATGTCTCTATATGATGCAGAAATATTAGTTCATGCTTCTGTTACCTCTAGACTAGATTATTGTAATGTCTTACTGTCTGGATGTTCCAGTAGGAGCATAAACAAACTTCAGTTAGACCAGAATGCAGCTGCAAGAGTCCTTACTAGAACCAGAACATATGACCATATCACCAAAATCTTATCCACACTGCATTGGCTCCCTGTAAAATTTCGCATTGATTATAAAATACTACTACTGACCTATAAAGTATTAAATTGTCTTTGGTCTTCTTTGATTTGTCATGCCTACTTAGATGAAAAGGTGCAGGCTATTTGTTGGTACCTCAAATAGTGAAGGCTACATCAGCGGGAAGAGCTTTCTCTTATAAAGCCCCACAGTTTTGGAACAGCCTTCCAATACCTGTGTAACATTGCCCCCACCCAATGCAAAATGTTGGCAAAATACCTCAAATGGAGCACAAATGATTGAGACTATTTTGCCACTGGTTTGCGTTGGGTTGGGGGCCCACTTCATCCAGGTCTTTCAAATTATTGTTCAGGATTCGGACACAGTCTTTGTGTGTAAGTCTAGCTTGAATCATATTTGTTTACTCATATAGACTTTCTTTTACACAAAATACACAGTCTTATCCATCACGGGATGGTAAGCATACCTAATAATCTCTCACTCTCTTTACCTCCCTCTCTTGTTCTATAAAGTCACTCATGATTTTATGGAGATGCAAGTAATCCTGACCATTTCTGCACTCCAGACCTGCCTGATTCAATTCAATTCAATTCAATTTTATTTGTATAGCGCTTCTTGCAATAGACATTGTCTCAAAGCAGCTTTACAGAAATAGAAACATGGTATACAGATAATGAAAGTGTGAATTTATCCCAACTGAAAAAGCCACTGAGTGTCGACGGTGGCAAGGAAAAACTCCCTAAGATGTTTAAGAGGAAGAAACCTTGAGAGGAACCCGACTCAGAAGGGAACTCATCCTCATTTGGGTAACAACAGATAATGTGGAAAAGTTGATAATGGATTTATACGAAGTCTGTAAGGTCTTAGGTGCAGCCGTAGTCCCAGTAGTCTGGAATTAGAGAAGATTTGAGCTCCATCCAAAGGCAGAAAGGATCTGGATCTCCAGTATCTCCGTAAATTCGAGTGGGGCTCGGCAAAAGGAGAGAGGGAGAAAAAAGATTATTATGACTGTGAATTAGTAAGATAGAATCTAGTCAGGGTAGGCTTGAGTAAACAAATACGTTATAGACTTAAACACGGAGACTGTGTCTGAGTACTGAACACTAATAGGAAGACTGTTCCATAACTGTGGGGCTCTATAAGCAAAGGCTCTTCCCCCTGCTGAAGCCTTTACTATTCGAGGTACCGTCAAATAGCCTGCATCTTTTGATCTGAGTAGGCGTGGAGGATAATATAAAACCAAAAGGTCACTTAGATACTGTGGCACGAGACTGTTTAGTGCTTTTTAGGTTAATAAAAGTATTTTAAAGTTGATGCGAGATTTTACCGGGAGCGAGTGCAGTGTTGATAATATTGGTGTGATATGGTCGTGTCTTCTAGTTCTAGTTAGGACTCTAGTAGCTGTATTCTGGACTAACTGGAGCTTATTTATATTTCTACTGGAACATCCAAACAGTAAGGCATTACAGTAATCTAATCTAGAGGTGACGAATGCCTGATCCATCCTGATGCCTCATGCTGTGGGAAGCGCCCTCTCACGTAACTGGTATCTGAAGCTTGTGATGTTTATAAGTCTGCCGTGAACAGGTGTCATGTCAATTAAGTGTTTCACATGATATAAAAAGTCACCTGTGACTTGTGCCGTCATTCTCTTTTATCTGAAGTGAAGATGCAATTCACAGCCATGCCCTTTTATGACAAAGCTGTGTAACATCTCGTTCCCTTCTCAGGGAACAGGGTTACATGTGTAACACAGATGTTCCCTTTCAAAGGGAACTCAACGTTGAACATGAACATACCTTTCCTTGGTGGTTGACATATGAGACCACTGCTGTGTTGTCTTCCCAACTTAATATTGTGACCATATGTCACTGTTGCTGTTTACAGTACTGAATTCTGACTGCTAAAATCTCTCTCTCGCTTGCTTTCTCTCTTGCTCCACACACACACACACACACACACACACACACACACACACACACACAGATACACATACACGTATAACCTGTATGCTTACTTTTTCCCCAGAGCTGTTTGCATCTAACGACTTCTAAGGATCAATATTATTGTATACTCTCGGTATACCCACTTGTTTTGCTGTTTCAGAAGTCCCTAATATACGCTTGTTTTTATGAAAGCTTCCCCTTTCCCTTTTTTTGTGAAACATGTATCTTTATTGTGATTGGTGCATTTTTATTTGAATTCCACACTTCCCCTGAACTGAACACGTCAGGTAAGACCTAGTCTCACTGAAGTTCCACTGAAGCAATCAGGTAAAATTCATAAAATGGTTTGTAGTATAGATAATGATTTTACTCTCTTCTGTTCCTGCTCAAGAGAGATTAACACTGAAGTATTTCTCTTGTACTGCTTTAATCACCATTTATAATATTGCGGTGCATCGTGATTGATTTATATCTATCACAACTTTTAATAATGGCTTTACAAAATCATCACATGACAGGCGGTGAAATGAAAAGATATATATATATATATATATATATATATATATATATATATATATATATATATATATATATATATATATATATATATATTATAATCCTCCTCTTGGAAGGCTCAGGAGTTGACATCCTCTAATGCCTGTTTTAGTGATGTTTTTGTTTTGTTTTTTAATTTGTCTCCCTCCCCCTTACAGCTGTTTTGCAATTGTTACAAAGCATTTTATATTTTATGTATTTTATATTTATAATATTATTATAAGTTAAATATTCACACCGAGATACTGTGTTGGTAAAGTTACAAATAAATATTATTAATCTGTGTTCAAATTACTAACTTATGCTTTTCCTTAATTGGTGTCAATTATTAAATATGAGCAAAGAAGGCTGTGAAAAATTGTCTTTATTGTTTAAAGTTTTTATCTTTTAAAAAAAAAATCACAGAAATACTCTGCTCTTGTGGATAACAAAGAATTGCAATCAAAACACAGGTTTCTAAAAAATTATTTGTTAAATTATAGTTCTGTAACAATTATTGGCACCCTTTTAGAAAGACTTTGTGCTACCTCACTTTGCCAAGATAACAGCACCTATGTTTAGGGGACACTGACATGACACAAGGATTTTAGTGGAACATTACTGTGCTACAACCTCAAGAATTATGGAAATGTGATGGCCATACATTTATTTTGTACAAACCTATTGCTAATGTAAATATTTTTATTTTTATTTCAAGATTTAATTCAGAAATAAATATTAGCAAGTTATCATAAGTACACAAATTATGATTGATCTTCAAAAGAAAATTTATATTACTGTCAGGCGAATGTAAACATGTAATTAGCTCCATCTTGTGAGAAAATTATGTCTCTGCTCCTGTCATGTGCTTTTTGTACAGTGTAGTTGGGTTTCCTGTCACTGTGGGCTGCAGAGCGCAGTAGTACAGTGCAGAGTCTGATACAGCAGCAGAGGAGATGAGCAAATCTACTTTTTTACTTATTTTGTTACGTATTATGGACAATCGTGGATGAGGTGGTTGAGCCTGCTTGACATGTTCACTAGTGTCAAGAATAAGCAGCAGAAATTCTGGTCTTGATCCAGGTTTTTGTTGATACCAGTGGAGACTGTAAACTGATCCATTATATCTGCAGGACAGTGTGGTGTTGATGCCTTCAGTTATAGATATGGTGGTTTGGTCTGGTGTAATGTTGTCAGCAGACTCTGCTATAAACATATAATAATATCATGAACATTTATGAATAATAAATCAAATTGGAAATTTTTCTTTTGGTCAATTATTAAAAAAAAAAATTTCATGTGTAATATGACTTACCAATAACAGCTATTATGAGGAAAACCATAAAGGGGAGCAACATTGTTATCCTGACCTATACGACCTTAGAAATAAATGCCAGTGTTGTGTATTATACCTCCAATATCTCCACATGTAGCTCCACCCACTCATAGTTATTCATATTCAACACAACTTTGCTTCATTTCATACTGCAAAGGTAGGTGGCTGTGTTTAACATAATAAAAAATATGTGAAATTATCAATAATGATTTCATATTTTATCTAAACTTATTTTACACTCATTTACACTTCTGGTTAGGAAGGTAAAATGTCTATTTGTTGCATGGCAGAGAAAGAAAAGTTCCAGTATAAGTCTAAGGTTTTGATAAATCTACAACTTTAAGACATGTTAAAGTGAGCCCAAGACCAAACTTGAAAAATACCTGACTTTGCTGAGAGAAAATATGAGAGATTTTATAGAGTGAATATGAGAATATCCCAGTCGACCTTATAAATAATATAAGCAGCTGCTTATATTGTTCATTCATTCACCATTTCCAGTAACTGCTTTATTCTGGTTAGGGCTGCAGTGGATCTGTTACGCCAGCGGTCCCCAACCTTTTCTGCACCACAGACCGGTTTTATATCAGACAATATTTTCCCATACCAGCCTTTAAGGTGTAGCGGATAAATACAATGATATGACCAGCATAAAAACTGGGGTATTTTTTAAAATATAATAATAAACGTGAATCCAATGTGAAATCCCAACTTTATTAGCAGCGTCCTGGTAACATCACGCCAACAACATAACGTGAGTAACATCCTCTCTGCCCCCTAACGCTTAACGTATCATGTGACCGAGACAAGCATCTTGACAAGAGTGAGTCATAGATGGATGTAACGGTCATTTTTCAAAATAAAACATCGTTCTGACTCAGATAATAAATAAAACGGAAATAATGTAAATTATTTATTCTTTCTGTGCGGTGCAGTACCAAATGACCTTGGGGGCTGGGGACCCCTGTGTTATGCCACCGCTGACAGAGGGCACTGCGAGAGAGAGGGCACTTACTGGACATGTGACTTTGTTTTGTTCGCTCGCTTCCAGGTTAGCGATAGTTTTAGCACTGATTGGTCACAGGTGTTTGTGTTTTAAGTTGATGACACTTTGTATTTAAATGCCTGGGTTACTGAGCACGTCGCTCAGTATTATTCGTTGATGTGTTTGTAGCGGTCGTATCGTTTATACTAAGAAGGATAGTGTTCTATGCCAGGTTTCTTGTTTCCTGGTGAAGACCGCGTTTACTTTGAGTTTTGTGTTTGCATTTAATCAAGACCTTGACCTGCACCTGCATCTTCCTCCCGTCTACGTCCCGTAACAGGATCCAGAGCTTGCCCTGGCAACATTGGGAATAAAGCAAAAATAAGGAATGAGGTATGAGCCCAACACAGGACACCATGTACATACAAATTCAAATACCCATTCACACTTAAAACCATTTAGTGTTGATGCTCATCAGGCTGGAAAGGTTAGAAAGCCATGACCAAATATGATATTTTTGTCTCATTTGTTTAATTGGCTACTACTATTAGGACATTTTTGAAAATGTGATGTTGGTTTAGGTCATATTTATGCAGATATATGTCACGAACGTGCCAGCAGAGGGTGCAGAGGCGACAATGTGCACGAGCGTCTTCAGAGCACGCACGTGCACGTGCTTGAGATGCGCATGGACGCTACCACTGTGTTGTGTTGCCAGCTGTTAGCAATTAAGAGATTGATGACTAATTATTTAAACCCCTCGTGTTGCTGCGCAAGTCACGCGGCATTAACCTGAACTTCACCTGAAATTAACGGGAAATAAACGGAATCTACCCACACGAATCGGGACTGGAGTAAGAGAGACAAAGCTAAAGAGTTGCAGCAAAGCAACACCAAGCCAACCAAGTGGGTTCATGTCATGCCCTTGTTGTGTGTTAATGTCATGCCATAGTTGAGTGTTTATGTCATGCCATAGTGGAGTGTTTATGCCATGCCATAGTGGAGTGTAAATGCAATGCCATAGGTGAGTGTTTGTGCCATGCCATAGTTGAGTGTTCATGCCATGCCTTAGTGAAAAGTGTTCATGCCATGCCTAAGTTAGATGAGTGTTTCCTACCATAGTTTAAGGAGTGTTTATGACTTAGTTAAGGAATGTTCATGTCTTAATTTAAAGAACATTCATGCCTTAGTTCAGTTAGTATTTCCGTTCCATGTCCTCTGTTGAAGTATCAAATAAAGGTTTCCCTCCTGCGCTTACTTCCTGTCCAAGTCTCATTCCGTAACAGAATGCCGCGCCAAAGCAGGGAAGTAGCAGGAGAGCACCTTGTCTGGAGGTGCTCGGACTACTGGCCGCAGTACAAGTCTGTGCAGTTTCCACAGAGGATGGCCACTGAACTCCCGCTGGAAATGTGTGTGCGGGGATCCCACCCACTGCTGTTCCTGTTCCACAGCCAAGTGTACTTTGCAAGCCTGGCGGCCCCCAAGCCTCCCATGAAACAGTGACTGGGCTTCCTGGTATCCCGGTTTTATGGCCCAGCATGGGATTGGGCAGAGCAGCTGACCCATTCAGGGTCCAGTGCCCTCTATGACGTCACAGAGTTCTCAGAACTTTTTCTGAAGGAGTTCTCGCAGCCGGGGCAATCAAACTGCCTGGATTTACTGGAGAGGGGAATCAAAGTACTGGATAAGGAGAACTGGCCATTCCACCTCTATTATGCATGGTTGGACTGGATAGAAGCAGCAACTTCACTTCAGGTTCCAGTTGACGTGGTGGAGAGGACGTCTAGATGTATGTCTGAGGGCTGCAGAAGGGAGACCAAGCTACAATGCCCTACCTGCAAAAAGCTGGGTCTTCAGGAAGCACTCTACTGCTCAAACGAGTGCTTCAAGAGCAGCTTGCGGGAGCATAAAAAGCTACACCAGACAGCCCGTGCAGAGATCCAGTCCGAGGTCAACTTGGTGACCTCAGAGCTCCAGCTTGAGACCTATGGGGAGGTCTCAGCTGTGGAGCTCCAGCCCGAGGTTCACATGGCAACCTCTGGGCTCCCGTCTGAGGTCAACATGGTGGCCTCCGAGCTCTAGCTTGAGACCTATGGGGAGGTCTCATCAGCTGAGGAGGCTGTCCTGCTACCCTGCACAGCTGACAAAGCTGTCTTGCTGTCCAGCCCGGTCGAGGAAGCTGTCCTGCTGTCCAGCCCAGCTGAGGAGGTCGTTGCACTCTCTGGCCCAGCTGAGGAGGCTGTCCTGCTGCCCTGCCCAGCCGAGGAATCTGTCCTGCTGTCCAGTCCCGCAGAGGACATCCCTCTGCCTTCAGGCATTAACCTGAACTTCACCTGAACTTAACAGGAAATAACAGTCAAAGCTAAAGAGTTGCAGCAAAGCAACATCAAGCCAAACAAGTTGTGGGTTCATGTCATGCCCTAGTTGTGTTTATGCCATGCCATAGTGGAGTGTTTATGCCATGCCATAGTGGAGTGTTTATGCCATGCCATAGTTGAGTGTTTGTGCCATACCATAGTTGAGTGTTCATGTCATGCCTAAGTTAGATGAGTGTTTCCTACCATAGTTTAAGGAGTGTTTATGTCTTAGTTAAGGAATGTTCATGTCTTAATTTAAAGAACATTCATGCTGTTGTAGTTAAAAATATACATAAAACAAACACGAGGGAGACCTAGTATGAGTAGTATGAGTAATGGGTAATTTTATTGAAAATCAGCAGTGAGATGCACGATTTGTTGGTGGGTGCTCGAATCCAAATCGAATCCAGCCCTTCCAATAAATGGGCACCTAGACACATAGAGGAGGTATTAGGTGATACTGATGAACAGGATTCACATTTTGGGATTGACACACTATGGTTTAATAGTCACAGAGAAGGAGAGTTAGGGAGGCGCACACACATAGATAACACACACACACACTCTTGCGAATTCAGGGTCAGGCGTGCAAACATAGCTCACACACACTCTCTCTGTCTCTCCCTCTCTCTCTAACACCCTCTCCCGAAGGCCCGAACGCACACACACACAACATTAGAACTTTAAAAGAATAAATAGTATTAAGACATTATTAGGACAATTTAATAATACAATCACTTTTTCACACAGGGCCATGATGGTTTGGATTTTTTTTCACCTTCAATAATAAACACCTTCATTTACAAATTGCATTTTGTGTTTACTTGTGTTGTCCTTGACTATTGTTTAAATTGGTTTGATGTTCCGAAACACTTAAGTGTGACAAACATGCAAAGGAACAGGAAATGAGGAAGGGGGCAAACACTTTTTCACACCACTGTATTATGAAGTAGGGAGCACAGTAAACCATGTGCAAGTAGTATAACCATATATATAAAATAGAAATATAAAACAGATATGAAAGTAAATTATAAACCAGAAAAATAGGGGAAAAGGTAAAAGAAACTTACTCATAATGCAGAGGATAAAGATTCTTGTCTCGCGGGGATGGGTCGGGCATGCTGTAGACATGGGCCTTGAATGTTTGGGAGAGAACCGTGAGGAGCTATTTATACGAATAGCACCTGTGAGACCAAGGTCGTTGCTCCAAATTGTGTTCTTTTCTCTCTCGTTGCCCCAAATTGTTTTCTTTTCTCACTCTCTTGTTTTGAATCCTAATGGTTATCATGAGAGGCTTGTTTTGAATCCTAATGGTTATCATGAGAGACTTGTTTTTAATCCTAATGATTATCATGAGAGACTTGTTTTTAATCCTAATGGTTATCATGAGAGACTTGTTTTTAATCCTAATGGTTATCATGAGAGGCTTGTTTTCTTTCCTAATGGTAACTGTTTGGGAGGCTTTTTTAATCCTCATGGTGAATGTAGATGAGCTCTTTTTAACCCTATTGGTAATGAGATCCTAATCTTTCTGAAATGTATTGGTTATTTTCTCTGTACATAAGCTATAAATACTGGAGCTTAAGCTCCAGTTATCAGATCACTTCTGGGAATTCTCAGTGGTGTGGATCTCGTGTGGTGGACCGAAATAAAAACTAGACACTTGCTTTTCCTCACTCACGACTGATCGTCTTTTTTCTATCTCCAATTGGGTTTACGGATGTGAGTATTTGCTTCTAATTTTAATTGTCTTTGGGAAATAGGCTAATTTGGGCCTTCAATGCCTTAGTTCAATGAGTGTTTCCATTCCATGTCCTCTGTTGAAGTATCAAAGACTTCCCTCCTGTGCTTACTTCCTGTCCAAGTCTCGTTCCGTAACAATATATTTCAAATTCTAAAGGGCTCACAGACTTTCAAGCACCACTGTATATAAGATGTTTACCAAATTCAAAGCACTTCTCGTACAAAGCACTGACTTTGTCACTAACAAACTCAAATTTTGCCTTTCTGCCTTGTTGTACTGTTTCTGCCTTTTATCAAGGCCGTAGAAGCATGGTAGTGGGTTTGCATTTTTTAAGCACTTCATTCCACACAGCGTTCTTTGTTTCTTCTTATTTATTTAAATCCAAAGCAGTTAAGGGTTACTGATCGGAAGGTCGGGGGTTCAACCAGCAGAACTGCCAAGCTGCCACTGTTGGGCCCTTGAGCAAGGCCCTTAACCCTCTCTGCTCCATGGTTGTTGTATCATGGCTGACCCTGCGCTCTGACCCCAGCTTCATGACAGGCTGGGGGACGTGAAGAAAACAATTTCAATGTGCTCTGCTGTATATGTGACCAATAAAGACTCATTATCATTATAATTAATTAACAAAACATTGATTGAAAGTAAGATACAAATGATACAAAATGAAAATATTACAAACTAATTTATGAAAAAAATCAGCTAAAAAATCGTCTGACACCCCCATATCTCCCGACCACGCATTCAATGCATTTCCATGCCCTTGAAGACATATCCAACATATGCTAATTTCTTTCATAATTAACATAAATTAAATTAGACCAAAACATTAACAAAAAATATTATAATATTTAAACATGCTTATGGATTGAAACACCAGCAACATACAGTGAGGGAAAAAAGTATTTGATCCCCTGCTGATTTTGTATGTTTGCCCACTAACAAAGAAATGATCAGTCTATAATTTTAATGGTAGTTTATTTGAACAGTGAGAGACAGAATAAAAACAATAAAATCCAGAAAAACGCATGTCAATAATGTTATAAATTGATTTGTATTTTAATGAGGGAAATATGTATTTGACCCCTCTGCAAAACATGACTTAGTACTTGGTGGCAAAACCCTTGTTGGCAATCACAGAGGTCAGATGTTTCTTGTAGTTGGCCACCAGGTTTGCACACATCTCAGGAGGTATTTTGTCCCACTACTCCTTGCAGATCTTCTGCAAGTCATTAAGGTTTCGAGGCTGAGGTTTGGCAACTCGAACCTTCAGCTCCCTCCACAGATTTTCTATGGGATTAAGGTCTGGAGACTGGCTAGGCCACTCCAGGACCTTAATGTTCTTCTTCATGAGCCACTCCTTTGTTGCCTTGGCCATGTGTTTTGGGTCATTGTCATGCTGGAATACCTATCCATGACCCATTTTCAATGGCCTGGCTGAGGGAAGGAGGTTCTCACCCAAGATTTGATGGTACATGGCCCCATCCATCGTCCCTTTGATGCGGTGAAGTTGTCCTGTCCCCTTAGCAGAAAAACACCCCCAAAGCATAATGTTTTCACCTCCATGTTTGGCGGTGGGGATGGTGTTCTTGGGGTCATAGGCAGCATTCTTCCTCCTCCAAACACGGCGAGTTGAGTTGATGCCAAAGAGCTCCATTTTGGTCTCATCTGACTACAACACTTTCACCCAGTTGTCCTCTGAATCATTCAGATGTTCACTGGCAAACTTCAGACGGGCATGTATATGTGCTTTCTTGATCTTGTAGCCCATAAAAGACTTGGGTAGGTCTACAATCTTGTCCCTGACATCCTTGGAGAGCTCTTTGGTTTTGGCCATGGTGGAGAGTTTGGAATCTGATTGATTGCTTCTGTGGACAGGTGTCTTTTATACAGGTAACAAACTGAGATCAGGAGCACTCCCTTTAAGAGTGTGCTCCTAATCTCAGCTCGTTACCTGTTTAAAAGACACCTGGGAGCCATAAATCTTTCTGATTGAGAGGGGGTCAAATACTTATTATCGTCATTAAAATGCAAATCAATTTATACAATTTTTTACATGCATTTTTCTGGATTTTTTTTTGTTGTTATTCTGTCTCTCACTGTTCAAATAAACCTACCATTAAAATTATAGACTGATCATTTCTTTGTCAGTGGGCAAACGTAGAAAATCAGCAGGGGATCAAATACTTATTTCCCTCACTGTATGACTGGAATGCCATGTACAGCAAAAACCTGGAAAACATGGAAAGAGGAATTCTCCTTATACAGCCATCTCTCTCTAGCAGAGGCGGATGAGACAATTAAGGTAAACATTTTCTAGTACTTAATAGGAGAAACAGGGAGAAAACTGAGCAAGATGCTGTGGGCTACATTGCCTCTGGATCAGGAACTAATGCTTGCATGACTGTTGAATGCATTCAATACACGCTCAAAACCAGTACCAAATGAAAGTGTTGAGAAGTACAAATTATTCTGCAGAAATCAGAGCACAGGTGAAAATAGATAACTATGCCACTGATTTACGAGTGCTGGCAGAGACGTGTAATTTTGTTTAACAGAAACATATTTAACATTGGAGAAGTGCATTCAGATATGTAAACCTTCAGAACAAAAATAGAGCTGTCCAGGAAAAGAGTTCATAGTCTGACAAAGGTGGAAGCAGTTGTTTGAAAACATGCTGAATGAAGACAAAGTGTGGGACTGGACAGACATATTTTTGTTGTTATCTTCCAGTTATCTTGGACTTCACACTCACACCTACTTATATGGATGTTTGCAAGTTTATTGAAGACACGTCTGATCTCAATATAGCAGTGCACCAAGTACAAAAAAAAAAAAACATTAAAAACTAGAGCAAAATCTTCCTCCTACGTGTGCACAAAATTTTAAACATATATTTTAAAAAAAGTACTATAAATTTATTCATGTTCAAAACTTTAGCAATTAGCCAAAGAATTACACAGTGCACCTTTAACAGACCTCAGACTGTTAAATTAAATTCATACTAGTAGTGTTCTATAATTAAGCTTGATATGTGTTGATAGGAACTCAAACAATCACAACAAAACGTGTTCCTTTTCAAAGGGAACTTCGACGTTGCATTTAGCATAACAGTATGGGGGGAATGCCTTGTGCGCGTGACTGGTATCTGAAGCTTGTGTAAAATCATGCCTCTACTGGTAGGTCTCAGGTTTGGGGGATCTCTTATATATCCGGAAGAGGAGCCGGAGACGAGCGCAGCTCTTTCTCTTGCTCTGTCTTCCGGGTTCGGCTCTCTGCTGGATTTTGGAGTTCGAGTCGCGACTCCTCCTTCCGCTATGGAAAGCCAAAAGGGTAATAATTCCTCTCTGACACTGAGGAGTTAAAAGGATGTGTTGAAAACTGAGAGCAGCATATAAAGAGCTGCTTGAAGTGATTACCATGGGAAAGTAAATCCCTCACACTGCAGAAACTCCACTGTCTTCCAGAAGTTTATGACAAAATCTCAGACTTCTGGGGGCAAACCACGCATAAGCCATATTCATAACCCCACGATGTTGGATTATTCGGCATGGGTATTTAGCTATGCTCAAGGTGGAGGAGGCGCTTGCTAGCTCCCTCTCCATGGCAGGTAATTGAGGGGGCCGGCTTGCATCCAAGGTGGCATTGGTGGGCAAGCTTATGCAGTAGTAGTCTTGCTTGTGGATAACTGCAGACAATGACAGGGTTGCAGGCCTTCCAAGCAGACCTTCTGAGTGAGCTCGACATATGGTGATGTTGTCTCAAGCTCTCCCGGGCGTCCACGAATGGAGCCTGGGCCAGCACTAGTGTGAGGGATACCCAGAAGGCGAGTATGGCAGCCCGCTAATCCCCACAGACAGCCAGGGGAACCAGGCGGCAGCAGTCGCAGTCTGCTGTTAGGCCTGATCTGAGAATGGTCATAAAGGCCAAGCAATCAAAGAAGAGCGGTCCTGAGGGGCTGTCGAGGGATGGATCTGGGAACATGAGGTTGTTAGGGCAGGTAGCCTCCAGTCCTATTGTAGGTCCTTCCCTAGCCAAGGCGGTCCCCAAGTTTTCAGTGTTCTCTGGTCAGCGAGCTGTCTCAGGGGAACAATAATCTGATGCTTTCCCTCCAATAGAATGCGGAAAAGTTAACATCAGTAAAAGACCATCTGGCAGCTCGGAAAGTACTACCAAATGTGTCACCATGTGTTCTATTTACTGTAGAAAAGGGTTACCGGGTATGCAGTTCAGAGTTTGACCACCCCAGTTCAGAGGCATGCTCACCACAGTAGTCAGCACTGAGCAGAGCCCAATATTAGTGCAGGAATTAGGCCCAATCTTGGACAAAGGGTCCATAGAACATGTACCCTGTTCTCAGAGGGAGGGAGGTTTTTAGAGCCATTTGCTTGTGTACAAAAAAAATTTAAATAAAATGATTATGTGTTCAATTTTAGATCTGCGTCATCAGAACTGTACTCTTTGGAGATACAGGTTCAAGATACTGGCGCTCAAACATATTGTACCATAGAGTTAGTTTGAGGACTGGTATGTAACAATACATCTAAAAGATGCATATTTCCACATAGAAATATTACCCTGTTACGGGAAGTTCCTGAGGATCATGCTTGGAGGCAGTGTGTACCAATATTGGGTTCTTCCAATCAGGCTAGCGTTATCCCCTTGCACCTTCACAAAGTGCGTGGATGTCATTCTGGCTCCACTGTGTCTCCAGGGCATCTGTGTACTAAACTATCTGTATGACTGGTTAATTCTAGCATGATCCAGGGAGCTGGTGATTCAACATTGAGATGTTGTTCTCGCTCACATGAAGAGCTTGGGGCTCAGGTTGAACCTCAGAAAAGTATGCTTTCTCCCTACAACTTTTCTAGGGGTTATAAGGATTCTACTACAATTAGGGCGTTTTTATCCCCAACATGCGTAGGGCCAATACTATCTACACTGAACAAGATAATGGATCTTCTGGATAATCTGGATCTTGGCATCTCCTCCAGTCTCTAATGGAGACTATTGGAGCTTATGGTAGCAGCACCCAACATCATCCCGTTGGGCCTACTGCACTGAAGACCATTTCAGTACCTTAGCTGAAGACTACTTGATATTATTTTGGACAGATCCAATGTGGATGGTCTCTGCTTGCTGACTTTAGTGAAAGAAACAAAAGTGTTCTTCAAAAAAATTTAAATACAGTAAAATAATTAATGTAAAGAATGAAACAGTATAATTTAAATGCTGACACAATTCAGAAGCTCCTGGCAAACTATTTGAAAACAAGAATGGTATGACAGTTGGTATGTACTTCAAAGTTGGTATGAGGTGCTTCTCCTGAATAGCTGTCCTTGTTCACTGCCAAACATGCCTGCTGTTACTGTGGCCATCCAACTATGTCGTTGATTCGTCATTCCAGAGTGCATTATTCCAAAAGGCCTGGTTTTTGCCCATATGCTCATTGGCAAACTGTAGTCTTTCTGTAATGTTCCTTTTAGACAAAAAGGCTTTTTCCTGGCATGCCTACCATGCAGGTCAAATTTGTGCAATCTTTTTCTGATTGGAGAAACATGCACTTTGACACCAACAGTTACAAGACTTACTAGCAGATCCTGTGATTAAATTGTGGGTCTCTTGGAGACTTCTTTTCACATCATATGGTTTACTCTTTGCTGAATTTGCAGGGACAACCAGTTCTGGAAAAATTGGCCATCGTTTGAAATTTGTGATATTTGTAGATGATTTTCCTTACAGTGGAATGATGTATTTCACATAATTTGGAGATTTTTAAAATCCCTTGCCAGACTCATAGGCATCCACAACCATTTTTTTTTGAAGGCCTTACAGAACTCTTTAGATGTTTGCATGATGAAACCACACACCTCAGTAACAAAGGGAACACCAGAAACTAGATATAAATAAGATGCACTCTCTAAGCAGGTTCTAATCACTGGCACCCAATCTTGAACACATGATTCTAATTTTATGTATTTGAAGGTGATAAATGTAGGGGTGTAGTTACTTCTTCCATGTGACTGATCTGTTTTTTTTTTTTTATTAATTAAATTGTGGAAATTACTACAAAATGTAAATTTTCAGTGTCATTTGATGGAGTGTATCAACTTTATTAATAGGCACTGAGGATCAAATGTTTGCTTGTCCAAATATGTCCAAATAAACCTCCAACAGTTTCCATGGGGTGCACTTATTTTTTACACATAACTGTAACTCAATACTGTCAATATCAAGTGTCAATAATATACATTCTACATAAATCATGAGATAGAATCATGAGATAGACATCCCCAAAAATAGCATGTACATTTCTCAAAATTATTGGCAAAACTGCTTTCAATTTAACAAAACTGTGTCAAAGTTTTTGTACAGCGCAGTTGGATTTCCTGTCACTGTGGGCGCCAGAGCACAGTAGTATAGTGCAGAGTCTGATACAGCAGTGAAGAAAATGAACAGATCCACTTGTTTATCTCCATTATCATTAGCAGACATTCGTGGTGGGATGTTGAGACTTAGATCTCCACTTGGAGTAATATAAAGAAGGAAGTTGGGTTTAGAGTTTGGATATTGCCTGTACCATTGCACATTATATATTTTTTCACTGAAGCCTTTGTAGCTGCAGGACAGAGTAACATTATCACCTTCATCTACAGCCTTGTGACTAACAAGTGGCTCTATAGGATCTGCCATGGAGTCACCTGTCAAAGAAGAGAGCATATAGTTTTTTTTAAATAATAAATAATAATAAAGTTGTGAATAAATCATACTCATACAATCATAAACACAGACTAACTCATCCCTAATTCAGAACTTAGTATTTTTGAAATAACAAAAATGTAAACTCACCCAGTAAAAGCCACAGACACATGAATATAACAGTAAACATGATGAATGGTCTCAGCAAATTAAAATATTCTTTCTGTACTCTGATATTTTAACATCATAAAGATTCATGAAGCTCCACCCCATAGCATCACATCACAATGTCATCAATGTTGCTGAAAGATTCTTGATTCTTACTTCAGCATCCTGGCTTAACATCCAGCCTCAGTTAGGGAACCTGGCCTAAATACTGTATATTTTAAGTAAACACACACACACTAGAAGTAGGACCTGCTAATAAAAGCTAATAGTCCCAATAATTTAGTTTAAATCATGTAATAAATTAAATTATTATTATACAATGATTAAATCACAATTCACCAACTAAAACAATAAATGGGCCATAGAACATGTACCTTGTTCCCTAAGGAAGGGAGGTGTTTACAGCCGTTATTTCCTTATCCGCAAAAAATAGGAGTATGCGGCCAATTTTAGATTTGCATTAACTGAACTGTACTCTTCGCACATTTGGACAAGCAAACACTTGATCCTCTTTGAAACAGTGCCTATTAATAAAGTTGATACACTCTATCAAATGACACATAAAAATGACATTTTGTAGTAATTTTCACAAAATACAAATTTTGTTTAAATATTGTGTTTAAAATTTTGTTAAACTGAAAATTAACAAAAAAAAAAAAACAGATCAGTCACGAAAGTAAGTAAACCCCTACATTTATCACACCTTCAAATCCATAACATTAGTATCAGGTGTTCAAGATTGGGTGCCAGTGATTAGAATCTGCTTAGGGAGTGCAGGTGGAACCTGTCTTATTTATACCTCTGTTATTTAGTGTCTGGTGTTCCCTTTGCTATTGAGCTGTAAGGCGTCATCATGCCAAGATCTAAAGAGTTCTGTAAGGCTTTCAGAAAAAAAAGTTGTGGATGCCTTTGAGTCTGGCAAGGGATTTAAAAAGATCTCCAAATTATTTGAAATGCATCATTCCACTGTAAGGAAAATCATCTACAAATGGTGCAGAATTTAAATGGCAGCGTATTTGTCCAGGACTGGCAAATTCAACTTCATTGCAAGAGCAGGACGTTTGTTGCAAAAAGAAGTCTACAAGAACCCCAACATTTCTTCACAGGATCTGCTAGTAAGTCTTGCAACTGTTGGTGTCAAAGTGCATGCTTATACAATCAGAAAAATATTGCACAGGTTTGACCTGCATGAGAGGCGTGCCAGGAAAAAACCTTTGCAAGACTATAGTTAGCTAATGAGCATGTAGGCAAAGACCAGGCTTTTGGGGATAATGTGCTCTAGACTGACGGATCAAAGATAGAGTTGTTTGGCCACAGTAACAGCAGACTTGTTTGGCACAGACCAAAGAGAGGGGGGGAAATGGTTGGTTTTGGGGGGTTTCTTCTTTTCCGGAACGGGCCACCCGCCTTCTTTTTTTTAAAAAAAAATTGTTATATAAAAAAAAAAGATAGAAGTAGTACTGAGATTAAGAGATCTAGGACTAAGTACGACTAGAAAATTCACCAAAGAATGGCTCAAAAAGAAGAAATGGAGGGTTATAGAATGGCCTAGTCAAAGTCCAGATTTGAATCCCATTTAAATGTTGTGGAGGATTTGAAACCGGCAGTACAAGAAAAACCTCAAACATCTTGTAACTGAAAGAATATTGCATGGAAGAGTGGTCAAAAATTGAAGCAAGCCTGGTGGACAATTATATAAACACTTACTAGAAGTTATGTCTGCTAAAGAGGTCAATAATAGCTTCTGTGGGCAATGATGTATTTACTTTTTCCACAGAAGAATATCACATCAAATTATATTTCTGTTATCTATATCTTATAATAATTAATTAATTATTGAAAAAGGTTCATTAATAGGCAATGTTTCAAATATGATCACGTGTTTGTTTGATCAAATATGTTAAAAAAGCCAAGACTTTATATGGGGGTGTACTTATTTTTTCACATGACTGTACAACACAAACACACCCTTAAGGACTGATAAATAGGAGGAGTAGACAGCTACATGAGAAAGCTGACCGCTAGCATCAGTGTGTGGGTTCAAGAGCTGTTTTATAAGCTGTTAAATAATGAGTGTAGAAATAGTGTTAAATAGTGTTAAATAAAGAATTATCAAATTAAATTATTTTATGTCATAGTAAGATTACACTTAAAAAGGTTTTTTTCATTGATTTGTTCAACCAATAACCATTACCAACATAGGAACAGAAGAAGATGGTTGTAGATATTCAAATCAAATACACAGACTAACTAAGAAAGAAAGCTGTATTTGAATAAAACAGGCAAACAGCTCCCCCTCCTGAGAAAGAAAAAAACAAGCTTCACTTTTTGTACACTCTGTTTGAGTTTTGTGTCGCTGATCTCCAGATCTACTTTCTTTTCCTTATGAAGTCTGATAGACAGTCTTGGGTCAGGTTGTTTAGCTTTAATGATCCCATTTGAAGATACAATAATTAGCAGCAGAAACTCTGGTCCTGATTGAGGCTTTTGTCGATACTAATAGAGATAGATATGATTGATCATATGTGCAGGTCAGAGTAGTGTTGCTATCTTCACTATTACAACAATATAAATATATCTATTTTCATTGCTAAAGGATTTTATTTTAATTTTTGGCAAAGTTAAATCGACAAGTCTCCAGCATCCATAAAATTTGTGTATAATATAAATGACTTACCAATGATTTTAACAACTATAAAAATTATGAAGAGTAACATGATTGCTGTGAGTGTCTCTCTTGCAGTAGATAAAAATGGCAGCATCTTTGTGAACCTGTCTCAACTGTATCTCTCCACATCTAGCTATTATCATTTAATTTAAACAAATATTATATGTACATAATACAGTTCATTTTGCATGTTAATTCTGTTAACATCCACATTTTGCTAAATTTTCTGATAGTATTGTTGAAAAAGAGGTATAGACTAATATCAGCGATATCAGCTGATATCAGCGATATCAGCTAATATCAGCGGGCATCTCCAAAATGGCAGGTCATATGGGGTGTTCATGGTATTCAGTGGTCAATACCTACAAAAAGTGGTCCAATGAAGGACAACTGATGAACTGCTGATAGTGTCACGAGTGCCCAAAGCTCAGTGATGCAAGTGGGGAGAGAAGGCTAGCCTGTCTGGCCCCATCCCACATAAGAGCTATTGTAGCACATATTGCTGAAAAGGTTTATGCTGGCTGTGATAGAAAGGTGTCAGAACAGAGCGCATAACATCTTGCTGCATATCGGGGTTACGTAGCCCAGAATGACCGTGCTGACCCCATCCACCGCTGAGTGCCAACAATGGGCATGTGAGCATCAGAATTGGACCATGGAGCATTGGAACATGGTCTAGTCTAATGAATCATATTTTCTTTTACATCATGTGGATGGCTGTGTGTGTCGGTGAGTGTGTGTGTGTGTGTGTGTGTGTGTGTGTGTGTGTGTGTGTGTGTGTGTGACTTATCTGGGGAAGATAGCACCAGAATGCACTATGGGAGGAAGGCAAGCCTTTGATGCTCTGGGCAATGTTCTAGTGGGAAACATTGGGTCCAGGTATCCATGTGGATGTATATTTGATACTTACCACCTACCTAAACATTGTTGCAGGCCAAGTACACCCCTTCATGGACACGATATTCCCTAATGGCATTGGCCATAGTTCAGGATTGGTTTGATGAACATGACAAAGACTTCAAAGTGTTCATTTGGCCTCGATGTGCTAGACACACAAGTCTGATCCATGTTGGCCCCACCACATTTTAGAAAGGTGGATTTATGTGATGTCAAGACTGATCAGTTTAAATAAACAAAAAAAAACTTGTAAACATTTGCCACACATTATAAATTAATTTTATTATTTACTGTGACGACAGGCCAGCGGTCGCGCACAGGAAACAAAGATCGCTCCTTCAGCGCTACTTCAGCATCACCATTGTTTTGGACGGCCAGAGAGCACATACTGTAGCGGCGGGGCAGGACCGCCAACACACACACGGCTTGTGAATGCACCCGGTGGAAAGAATTCCAGCATCCAGCAGGTGAGGGGAGAATATATAAGTGCGATATTCCACGCACAAGAGAAGAGGAGGATCTCTGAGTGTGTGCACAAGTAGCTGGCATGTGTTAAGCGATATTTTGCGACACGTACATGTCCAGTAACTGCTGATGTGTGTTTTTTTCTTTTTTTTCCAGACAAAGTCCACAAGAGTGTACTAACCGAAGACAGCCGAGAACCTCACCACTAATCGCACTTCAACACACACACACGCGTGCGCCTGCACTCCCCTCACCATCTGTCTTGAATAAAGATCCCTCCACGAGCAACCCTGAAACGGGCTCCTGTGTGTCTGTGCTCCGCCCACGTGGGCTGAATTCCCTACATTAGTAATAAACAGCTCCCTAATTAAAAATATTTACAAAGCTGACAAGTATTTTCAGCACCATTCTTGTCTTGCAGTAATTTTCCTGCTTCCAACCCACCTGCAGTCTCGTTTATGAACCTCGCGTATGCATAATGTGTGGAAACTGTGCATATACAGTGGTGTGAAAAAGTGTTTGCCCCCTTCCTCATTTCCTGTTCCTTTGCATGTTTGTCACACTTAAGTGTTTCGGAACATCAAACCAATTTAAACAATAGTCAAGGACAACACAAGTAAACACAAAATGCAATTTGTAAATGAAGGTGTTTATTATTAAAGGTGAAAAAAAATCCAAACCATCATGGCCCTGTGTGAAAAAGTGATTGCCCCCTAAACCTAATAACTGGTTGGGCCACCCTTAGCAGCAACAACTGCAACCAAGCGTTTGCGATAACGTGCAATGAGGCTTTTACAGCGTCCTGGAGGAATTTTGGCCCACTCATCTTTGCAGAATTGTCCTAATTCAGTTACATTAGAGGGTTTTCGAGCATGAACGGCCTTTTTAAGGTCATACCACAACATCTCAATAGGATTCAGGTCAGGACTTTGGCTAGGCCACTCCAAAGTCTTCATTTTGTTTTCCTTCAGCCATTCGGTGGTGGACTTGCTGGTGTGTTTAAGATCATTGTCCTGCTGCAGAACCCAAGTTCGTTTCAGCTTGAGTACACGAACAGATGGTCGGACATTCTCCTTCAGGATCTCTTGGTAGACAGCAGAATTCATAGTTCCTTTTATCACGGCAAGTCTTCCAGGTCCTGAAGCAGCAAAACAGCCCCAGACCATCACACTACCACCACCATATTTTACTGTTGGTATAATGTTCTTTTTATGAAATGCAGTGTTCCTTCTACGCCAGATATACTTGGACACACACCTTCCAAAGAGTTCCACTTTTGTCTCATCGGTCCACAGAATGTTGTCCCAAAAGTCTTGGGGATCATCAAGATGTGTTGTGGAGAAATTGAGACGAGCTTTGATGTTCTTTTTGCTCAGCAGTGGTTTTCTCCTTGGAACTCTGCCATGCAGGCCATTTTTGCCCAGTCTTTTCCTGATGGTGGAGGCATGAACGCTGACCTTAACTAAGGCAAGTGAGGCCTGCAGTTCTTTGGACGTTGTTGTAAGGTCTTTTGTGACCTCTTGGATGAGTCGTCGCGCGCTCTTGGGGTAATTTTGGGCGGCCGGCCACTCCTGGGAAGGTTCACCACTGTTCCATGTCTTCGCCATTTGTGGATAATGGCTCTCACTGTGGTTCGCTGGATTCCCAAAGTTTTGGAAATGGCTTTATAACCCTTTCCAGACTGATAGATCTCAATTACTTTCTTTCTCAATTGTTCCTGAATTTCTTTGGGTCTCGGCATGATGTGTAGCTTTTAAGGATCTTCTGGTGGACCTTACTGTGTCAAGCAGCTCCTATTTAAGTGATGCCTTGATTGTGAACTGGTGTGGCAATAATCAGGCCTGGGTGTGGCTAGAGAAATTGAACTCAGGTGTGGACAACCACAGTTATAGTATGTTTTAACAAGGGGGGCAATCACTTTTTCACACAAGGCCATGATGGTTTGGATTTTTTTTCACCTTTAATAATAAACACCTTCATTTACAAATTGCATTTTGTGTTTACTTGTGTTGTCCTTGACTATTGTTTAAATTGGTTTGATGTTCCGAAACACTTAAGTGGGACAAACATGCAAAGGAACAGGAAATGAGGAAGGGGGCAAACACTTTTTCACACCACTGTATATGTCTCTATACATAGAAATGTAGTTTCTATGTAGTTTCATCAAGTTCTTCTTGTGTGTGAGGAGGTGTGTATATTTACATAAACATCTGATCATGCATAGGCAAGACCCTCTAGTAGTAGAAAAGTGCAATTGCCGGTAAACTGATTAAAAGGAACTCTCATCCCACTTATTGCCAATCATATCAGCATAATGACATAATAGTGTAATTAGTGTTTTTGTGCTCACAAAGTACAGACAGGTGGTACATGTTTTTATGAGTTAATGTCTCATCAACCGATTTGCTTTGCCCAGTTCAGTTAATTCACATGGAGGATGTTCTGCCTAACACCCTAATTAAAGCATTCAATTCTATTTGTGCATTGTGAAAGTGACACAACACTGCATTCTGTGCACTGTGTAAGATGAATGTGGGCAGTAGATGAAGAGCACAGCAAGACCTATATTATGAAATCTTCTTCCAAATGTATATTTTCTGTCATCATCATCATTCTGGTATTTTAATAATGGCAAAATGTGGGGAAAGTTAATTCACTCTATTTTATTCTAAAGTCAGAGGCTTACAGTTCTATGCGCAGAGTCTTGAACCCACTTCTTCAACTTCTAAACAAGACCATAATGAGGAAAAAGGATGAGTGTGATATAACATGGTTCAACATATCATAAGCTAGATAATACCTATGCATAGTTTTCTGTCTTTTCTTCTTCTGGTTATTCTTCAACACTTTCATGTGTGAGGTATATTTAGTTTTTTTACAGTGCAGTTGGATTTTCTGTCATTGTGGGCTGCAGGGTGCAGTAGAATAGTGCAGAATCTGATATTGTTGCAGAAATGATTTCCACACACTTCAAACTCTTTTGAACTTTAGCAGACAAATGAGAATGAGTAGTATCTCTTGTCTGATTTGTAAATATATTTCCAATGAGGCTGTTCATATGATGTTTTAAAGTTAGTAAATTGACGATCTATAAAAAGGCTTTTAATTAGCAAGCTGACACACAAGAAACATCTTATCATGGGTAAAAGCAAAGAGCTCTCCCAAGACCTTCGGAACCTTATTGTTGCAAAACATATTGATAGAATTGGATACAGACATATTTCAAAACATCTGAATCTTCCAGTAAGCAGCATTGGGGACATTATCCACAAGTTGAAGCAACATCACTTCGTCATCACCCAAACATGCACAGGAGCTCCTCACAAGATTTCTGACCAGGGCCTCAGAAGAATAATCATAAGAGTAGCCCAAGAGACACTGACCACTCAAAGAGCTCCAGAAACACTTGGAGCCAGCAGGCACCATCATCAGAGAGAAAACAATAGGCAATGCACTCCACTGCTCACACTCACCCCGCAAGACTCCATTTCTAAAGAAAAGGCATGTCGAAGCTTGTTTATCATTTGCTACAACTCATTTGGACAAGCCTATGAAATACTGGGAGATTGTAGTCTGGTCAGACGAGAGCAAGATTTAACATTTAGGCTATCATACTACACACTGCTTGGAGAAGAAATGACACTGCACATCACCCTATACCAACAGTGAAGTTTGGAGGTGGGAGCATCATATGTTTTTCATCACATGGTTTTCATCACATGGTACTGGCAAACTTCATATAATTGAAGGAATGATGAATGGAGCCCTTTACCAAGAGATTCTTGAAAATAATCTGCTGCCATCCACCAGAATGATGATGAGACGTGGGTGGCCTTCCATCAGGACACCAATCCAAGGCATACAGCAAAGGAAACTCTCAGTTGGTTTCAGAGAAAAATAAAATCAAGGTGTTAGAATGGACCAGTCAATCACTTGACTTGAATACAATTGAACAAGATTTAAAGACAATATGTTTCACATCTGAATACTGTGGCCAATTAATTTATTCATACAGGAAGCATATTGAAGCTGTCATTACAAACAAGGCTTCTCCACTAAGTATTAAATGCATTTCAGTTAGCTAGTTCAATATTTTTTTCCTTCGTCATTCAACTTTATTATACATATATTTATTTAAGGACATTAATGTTGTGAATTCTTTATGTTTGCAGATTTCTTGCGTTAATACTGATGTCTGGTGAAAATTTCATGTGAATAGCCTCATTGGAAATATATTTATTGAAAAAAAAAAAAGTTGATGTGTCTAACTCTTATTTACCCACTGTATACACAAAAACAGAAGAAATGTGTTTAACACACCAAAAATATCAGAAAAAATATTTTTCATCAAAACTGAAATACACTACTTATGAAAGATTTTGGTGTATGCCATTTATTAAGTCATAGTACTATTTTTCCTGTTTCTAGCTAGGTACGGAAAAAGAATAGACATTCTATATTCTTTTGTTTTGTGCAGATAGTGTCTGGCAGTTTGGAATCAAGTGACGTGGATGATATTTTCATCTGGTTAACCAGATCACCCAGTTCCTTTAGAGAAACGTGTTCAAATTGTTCAAATGAAACCGGTAAAGCCAATGAATTTGTTAACAAGTCTATTAAATGCAAAGTGAAGGAAGAACGAATAGTAATTACTTTATCAGCAAAAAATTAAAAAAAACTTCTCACAAAGTTGAACCGAGGGTTCCCCATGGAATTGTCAACTCGGATTAATAATTGAATTTATTGTGGTGAATAAGATCGTTGGTCTATGACAGTGTGTGGCAATTAAGTCAGAAAAATACCTAGACCCAGCTGCCTTTGCTGCACTCTGAAACTTAAACAAACAATCTTTAAAAATCTGGAAGGACACAGTTAATTGATCATGCTTCCATCTCCGCTCAGCTCTACGACAAGCCTGTCTGAGAGAACAAGTGTTATCGTCCAGCCAGTAATAAGATTTATGATTTGGTTGCTTCAGCTTAAACGGGGCAATGGAGTCTAAAATATTGGAGCAAAATGTATAAAATAACGCAATCAAATCATCAGGGCCAGAAATGTAGAAATGTAGAAATGTTCCACAGAAATGTTCAATAAAAATGAAACTTTAGAAATGTTCATTAGAAATGTTTAGTAGAAACGTTTTGCAGAAATGTATAGCAGAAATGTTTAGCAGAACTGGTCATTAGAAATGTTTAGCAAAAATTGTTCAGTAGAAATGTAGAAATGTTCTGTAGAAATGTTCATCAGAAGTGTTCAGCAGAAATGTTCAATAAAAAAAAAAAAAAAAAACATAGCAACCCCACCGCCCTTACCAGAAAGCCTTGGAGTACTGATAAAACAACAGTTCAGTGGACAGAGTTCCTCGAAGACTGTTGACTCACCAGGACTAACCCAGGACTCCGTCAGGAATAAAATATCCAGGTTATGTCTGGTAAAAAAGTCATTTAAAATGAAAGTTTTGTTGCACACGGACCTAGCGTTAACCAAGGCCATGATCACAGGAGACTGAGGTAGCGAGTTCAGATCCGGTGAAACATATTCCAATTGTCAAAGATTTAAACAGTTTACTTTTCTCTGACGAATCTTTAATCGTGGAGGAGCAGAACAATTCGACGAATGTAGGAAGTCCGGGAAAATAGGCAGATGAAAAACATATCTGTAATCTCATGACCGCCGTGAAGTGGAGCCCTTCCAAGCTTAAGGGAAACTCCATCGAGTGTATTTAAGAAGCGATTGTCCGTCTGATTCTCACCCGAACACAAGCACGATTCCCTCTCTTCCTGTGGCGCTTCCTTAGAGGAGGAAAGCAGCAAGGTAGCTGGAGAGCGCACTCCACCGCGGGTCGGCTGGATGAGGATTGAGAACGAGAATACAGAGTAGGACAACATTGCAGGTGAGCTCCCATATGGCTTCTGATGTTAAGCAAAGCTTGCCGATTGTAGGTCAACACTGAATCTACATGATACCAGTGTGACACAATACACAATAAAAACAGTACAGATGCCAAACGAACAGACAAAACAGATCGCGCAATCTGTAATAGATGGGAAAAATCACAGAGGCGGTATGCTGACAGGTACACTGGCGCCATCTTGGAAAAGGTTCCAATATCAACACAGTCACAGTGATAGTGGAATCTGCACACAATAGCTCATGGTCGTAAACCAGTCTTGGGCTTCTGCTGAAAGACCGGTGGGACCGGTCCAAAACTGGCTCCTTCTCCAGACCAAACGCCTCCTTTAACAAGACCGCAACAGCAGCAGTTGTGCATGTGTCAGTGCCATCTGGAACTCTGACTATCCTAACATTATTGTGCCGTGCCCTCGACTCCAAATCCTCACATTCATTCTCTAATTGAGTCACGGTCGCTGTGAGACTCAATAGTAGTAATCATGTGGGCTATGTCATCGGTGCAACTGGAGAGAGCTCCACAACAACTGTGCTCCATTTCCACAACAGTAACTTTTGGTAGCAACTTTATCACTAGTCAGCTGTGTTTTCATGGCCTGCAGGTCAAGCTGAACAGCAGACAGTGCAATCCTGAAAGTCTCCTGGAGCTCCTTTTCAAAAATATCAGCAGATTCAGGCGAAGAAGGGGACTCGCTCGCAACACGCACACTTGGTCTCAGTTGCGTCTGAATGCAACCACGGGTTTTCATGTTCTTTCCAGACATTTTAATGTACCACATAGTTAAAAGTGCAAACAAGGAAACGGAGTAGAATAAGTCAAAATTTATTGTATGACCGAAAAGCGCAAATTAATTACAATTTTAATCGAAATCAGCAGAACCTCCAACTTCACGTCCTACTTCATTGAAAGTGCGCAGAGCCGTCTTTCACACGTCTGCCCTTTGCATGGCGTCACGTGACTCCGAGGTGCCTTCTTATTAACAGTTTAACAGTTTCCTCACACTCTCCCCTCCACAATGTAATGGCGATCCGATATTCTGCACATTCTGGACCACATTAGAAATCTTGCAGTATTACAACACAGAGGTATATACATAGACTATAACCAAATAGGTGTCAGACCAACAATGCTGTATTATAACCAGTAACCCATATAGCATTTATCTCCTGTTCATGCCATAGGTATATGGTAGCAGTCATTGTGCACAATGACAATCCACCACCGCCTCCACTTTTAGCGCAGGTATCTGTATCGTTACTGAGTAAGTTCCTTTAACAACAGGATAGTCTAGCATCTTCCTATTTATGCTGTGATGTAAACCCTGCTGATGTAAGAAAGCGTCAGGTGCCTAGCGCTAAAACAGTATTAATTGTAACTTCTTCCCTTTACAGATAATAAACCCATTACGAACAAAACTTATTTATAACATAAATAACAAATACATGTTTCCCAAGATTTTCCTATGAAAATCTTGGATGAGAACCACCTTCCCTCAGCCAGGGCATTGAAAATTTTAAGTAATTACTAAGTCATTACCAAGTACTAAGTCATGTTTTGCAGAGGGGTCAAATATATATTTCCCTCATGAAAATGTAAATCAATTTATAACATTTTTGACATGCGTTTTCTGGATTTTTTTTGTTGTTATTCTGTCTCTCACTGTTCAAATAAACCTACCATTAAAATTATAGACTGATCATTTCTTTTTTAGTGGGCAAACGTACAAAATCAGCAGGGGATCAAATACATTTTTCCCCCACTGTAAGTCAATATTGTACTATTTCACACTATCTGTTGTTACCCAGATGAGGATGGGTTCCCTTCTGAGTCGGGTTCCTCTCAAGGTTTCTTCCTCTTAAAACATCTTAGGGAGATTTTCCTTGCCACTGTCACCACTCAGTGGCTTGCTCAGTTGGGATAAGTTCACACCTTTAATATCTGTATACCGTGTTGATATTTCTGTAAAGCTGCTTTGAGACAATGTCTATTGTAAAAAAAACGCTATACAAATAAAATTGAATTGAATTGAATTCTGTGTAATTCTCCCTAATCAGATGTTCATCTCTAGCCTCTCCATTGTCTGGATCCAACCGGGATGCATCTGCACTCAATTGACCTTCGACCTCTTTGCTTGACATGTGTCTGATGATATATTTCCAGTCGTCCTCATCTTCTGAGTACTGTTCTTGGTCCTTGTCCTTTTGTTTTTGATGATTTGCCTACTTTTTTCCTTCCTAGTAGGTACCTTGTCCTTTTCTAAAGGTAGGAAGTCACATGGCAACAGCAAGTTCTGGTGGATTATTCTAATTCGTCCTCGGCCATTCTCAGGCTTCAGTTCATACACCGGACTGTCAGGGTGTTTCCTCTTTCTTATCACATAGACTTGTTCTTCCCAGAATGATCTCAGTTTCTCTGGCCCTCCTTTCTCATTCATATTGCAAATTATCACTCTACGTCCATGTTCTAGGCTTTCCTGTCATAGAGTATTTTCCCTCGTACCCCTTCCTTGCAGGCAGATTCTGAGGCTAATCTGTAGGCCTCCTCCATTCGGACTAAGCATTTCTCTGCATACTTTTTGTGGGAGGAGCTATGAATTTAACTGTTAAACCAAACATGAGGTCAATCGTGAGTCTTGGGTTTCAACCAAACAACAGGAAGTAGGGAGCATAGCCAATAGCCTCACTGCATGTACACTTAAAAGCATGAACCACCTTGTTCAGGGAAGTTTTCCAGTCTGCTTTAGCTGCCTCCGTTAAGTTTCTGAGCATAGCCAGTAGCGTCCTGTTGAAGCGCTCTACCTTCCCATTCCTCTGTGGGTGGTAGGGTATAGTGCGGGACCCTGTGACTTCACTATATTCCTCCAGCTTGGCAACAGTTTGTTCTCAAACTCTTTCCCCTGGTCGTGATGGATTCTTATGGGAAATCCAAATCTCAGAACAAAGTCTCCATATATCTTTTCAGCAGCCGTTTTTGCAGCCTTGTTCCTGCAGGCCTGGGAGAACCATGTGAAATGGTCCATAATGACCAAAATATATTCATATCCTCCCTTACACTTCTCCAAGTGCAAAAAGTCAATGGAGACCAGTTCAAATTGGTATGTGGTCACAATATTAGTGAGCTGAGATTTTGTTGGCTTATTTGGTCGGTTATTTTTCAAGCAGCTGCATACCTGGGTGATGTAGCGTCCCACGTCCCTCTGCATGTGAGGCCAGTAAAAGCGGTTCCTTATAAGATGCAATGCCCTCTCAACTCCCAGATGCCCGATATCCTGATGTAGTTCCTTGTAAACCAGCTCATGGAACTTTGTTGGTAAGACCAGTTGAGATCTATTTGCTGTTTTCCTATACAAAAGTCCCTCCTCATCAACATGCAGTCTTTGCCTCACTCTTATCAGTGCAGCTACATTGTTGTTGCAAACTTGTTCTCCTCTTTTGGGCCACTATTTTGAGGTCATGTATTGCAGGACTTTATTGATCACTGGATCCTCTCTCTGGTTCTTCACCAATTCATCTCTGGGTATTTCTGCTACGGCTGGTTGCAACTCACTGTCAGTTAGCTTAGTCACCAGGGTGGATATGTTCACTGGACACAACCATGGTTCAGTTTCATTCAGTTGAACAGCCACAGATTAAGTCACACTGTTCATGACCTTACGTTGCAACCCTTCTTAGCAGGTCTGCATGTACGTCTCCATATCCATGGACATGCATGAAAGGTCGTCTGCGTCACCATTAACTTTACCAGGGCGATACTTGATTGTGAACTGGAGGTCAGTCAGATAGTTCGGCCACCCATCTATGTGTCGTTGCATTCAATTTGGCTGTGGTGAGCACATAAGTAAGGGGGTTGTTGTGTGTAGACAGTGAACGGTGGTGAATAGTAGAAATAATCTCTAAATCTCTCACATATTGCCCACTTCATTGCAAGGAACTCCAGCTTTCCAGAATGGAGGTGGTAGTTCTTTTCAGGTGCTGTCAGAGTTCTCAATCCATATGCAATCACCACCAACTTGTTGTTTTGCTTCTGATAGATCACTGCACCAAGCCCTTCTTGTGAGGCATCAGATTGAAGGACAAATGGTTGTTCAACGTCAGGATATCCCAACACTGGTGGCTGAGAGAGACAGTCTATTGACTGACAGAGTACGTGATGGTGTTTTGTAAACTATGTGACTGGGTGCGACGACAGCAGTTGGACTCTGCTTTTCTATTTTCTTCTCTCAGTCCTTGTTCTTGGATCTCCTTTCACCGACTTATCCAAGGTAAGTATGTCATAGAGAGGCTTTGCTATTTTAAAAAAGTTAGGGATGTATGTCCAGTAATATGACAGGAATCCCAGGACTTTCCTCAGCTCTCCAGTGGTTACAGGTTTCCTTTCTTTCAATACCTAGGCCAGAGGGATGTCGGCCGGGTCCAGTGTATGTCCGTCCTTGGTGCCAAACCTCCCCAGAAATCGCACCTCATTCTTAAAGATCTCATATTTCATTTGGTCAGTTTAACACCATGCCCCTGATAATGACGCAGGACAGCCTTTAAGTCCTTGAGATGGTTTTGAATGTCTGGGAGTGTAACAAATTGTCATCCAAGTAAGGCTCCATACGTTCTCATGGAGGCTTATGAAACACTCCTCCATTGATTGTTGAAACTCTGCAGGAGCAGATGATAATCCAAAGAGAATTCTCACCCACTCATATAATCCCCAAGGCGTGATAAAGGCAGTGAGTGGGCGGCTTGACCCTTTCAGGAAGCCTTGGTGATATGCCAGCACAGAAAACCAGGCACATCCTTTCAGGCTGTCCAGCATATCCTGCATGCATGGCATCGGGTGGTGGTCTGGGATGGACTTCCTGTTTAGCTCCCAATAATCACAGCACAAGTGGAGACTGCCATCCTTTTCTGTACGCAAATGATGTTATTGGAGTAGGGAGATTTAGATTTTTGAATCCAGCCCCTGTTCAGTAGGTCTTCAAGGTATTCTTTTACCTCTTTATGTAGTGGCTTTAGTACTGAGATATATGTTCACTAGACAGAAGTGGAGTCATTGAGGTGGAGCGATGGAATGCTCCCAACATCATTCTCATCCCTTGCAAAGGGAGGTCAAATACTCCAA
The DNA here is from genome assembly GCA_012411365.1 of Ameiurus melas. Taxonomy (NCBI): domain Eukaryota; kingdom Metazoa; phylum Chordata; class Actinopteri; order Siluriformes; family Ictaluridae; genus Ameiurus; species Ameiurus melas. Next base: position 35,900,464 of record CM022756.1, on the reverse strand, counting down.
AGCCCGCTGGAGTGATCAGTTTAAACAGGAGCCCATAATTTTCTTTATGCCAGGTTTCAATTAAAAACAACAAGTCCAGATTTTTGTCTGTAAGAAAATCCAATAAAAGCAGTGCCTTGTCTTTCACAGAACGAGCATTGAATAATGTGGTATAAGCCTGGCTCTGAAGCAGAGATGACAATGGTTTAATCTCCATGTAGGGGACCGATATTAAATTAAATACTGTGATCAACACCAGTATGGAGCAGTTTGTTGGTCTTACGTCAAAGGTAGGGACAAAGATTTTAGAAGAGGATGAGACAGCAAAACTGCACCTCAAACCCTGATGGACAAATGGTTTATTGCATAGCAATCCAGCGTCTCGACAGAGTTTGTAAGAGTCTTTGGCTAGACAGTAAGATCTCTGTTTTAAATTCAGAAACTGACATGTAGTGTAACTTGGTCATTGAGTGCACACTCACAGCCGTGAAAAGCATTGATACTTCAAATTGATACTCTTTGTGACTGTAAGCACAAAGTCATACAATCCACAAATGGAGCTGAACTGAGGCGTAGATTCCCCGTTGCACGCTGCTGATTAGTCCAAGTGGAACACAGAAGTAAAAACAGCAGTCCAAAGTATATAAAAGGGCACCACCACATCATAATCACAGGGGCACTGAAAACAATATAACTTAAAATAACTCACTGTTATTTAAAACAATATGATTTAAATAAACAAATGAAAACAAACAAAACGGTGACAGTAGAGGCAGCAAAACATGCCAAACGTGTACCCTGCCACCTGAACCGGAAGTCACTATTGGGAAAACCGACAAAAAAATTAAATACTTTAATTCCACACCATATGTGTAACAAGTTACATAGTCAAATGTGTTAAGTTAAGTAGTCCAATGTTTAAAGAAGAGAGTCAAGAGTGTTTATTTGATGTTGAATTTTAATGTGTTAATACATCAATTATCGCAGAAGCGATTATTGACCCAGGCGAACAGTAAGTGGTAAGTGTTTCTTTCTGGATTTTTTTTGTTGGAACTAGTTTTAGCAACGATTGTCAGATAGAAGCTGTAACTGTGCTTCCTTGTTGCTACGAGCTGTATACTTGATGTTAGATTAAAACAAATTCCGATACTCAGTTTCGGTTTCGGTCAGTGTTTTGCTAATTAAAGAGGCATGCTCAGCTGAAACATATAAGTATTCATAAATTAAGAAACGGTGAGGCAGAAGCATCAGCCCTTGTCGTGTGAGGACCGAGCTCATGTAAAGACCTACGAGTCTACCTGCACGAGTCCACCAAGCAAGGACACCAACAAGACACCACACATGCTGCTAAGTATACTTTTTTCTTGCTTTATTCTTCTTGCTGTTTACCTGTTTACACGCACTAACATGTGTCATCAATTTATCCCAGTTATGTATCCCTGTCTCAATCGAAGTCTGGAACTGCCAATCTGCTGTCAACAAGGCAGTTTCATTTAAATTTTATTTCTTCATTTGTAACCCACTACAAACCCAGCATGCTAGCTCTGACTGAGACCTGGATCATCTTGACCTCATCCTCATCTTCATCCAGCTTGACCTCATCCTCACACGTAATTGCATCACACACAATCTTCTCATTACTCCTCTGCACACCTCTGACCATTTCTTTATCCAGTTCTCTATTTCTCCTCCATTGTCACAACCTTACTTCCCTCTAACAGCCGCCTTTCCTCACTTGACTTAAACACCGCAACCGACATGCTATGTTCCACCTTAACATCTTCTCTTGACAGCATATGCCCCCTAACCTCCAGACCTCCTCGCACATCACCTTCTAGTCCTTGGCTCTCAGAAGCTCTGTTTAGCAACCGGGCCAAACTAAGAGCATCTGAAAGGAAATGGCACAAATCAAACAATCCAATTGACCTAACCAATTACCAGACACTTCTCTCCTCTTTTTCGAATAGTATCTCCATTGCTAAAGTCACATACTTCCAAGATAAGATTGGTAGTTCTCCCAACACCCGCATTCTTTTCAAAACTTTTCTCTGTCCCCCTCCTCCCCCTTCCCCAACCTCTCTCACTGCAGACGACTTTGCAACTTTCTTTTCCAGCAAGGTTACATCAATCAGGAACCAGTTCTCAACCCCAGACATGCATAGACTGACTCCTCCTCCACGTAACTCCCAACTGACTTCCTTCTCTCCCCTCTTAGAGACTGATGTCTCTAAACTCCTCCTCTCTACCCATCCCACAACCTGTCACCTATCCCTTCTCACCTTCTTCAGTCCATCTCTCCCACACTATTACCTGCACTTACACACATCTTTAACACATCCCTCTCTACTGGCACATACCCTACCTCATTTAAGCAAGCCCCGGTTACCCAACTGCTTAAAAAAACATCACTCAACCCTAATATAGTTGACAACTACAGACCTGTTTCCCTTCTCTCTTTTTTTTCCATAACTCTTGAAAGAGCCGTTTATAATCAACCCTCCAATTTTCTCACACAGAACAACCTCCTGGAAGCCAAGCAGTCTGGCTTCACGAGCAACCATTCCATGGAGACTGCTCTGCTCTCCTTCACTGAAGCCTTACGACTAGCAAGAGTAACCTCTAGATCATCTGTCCTTATCCTTCTTGACCTCTCTGCTGCTTTCGACACTTTGAACCATCAGATCCTCCTATCAACTCTCTCCATCCTGGGCATCACTGGAACGCTTCTACGCTGGGTGGAATCCTATCTTTCTGACAGATCCTTCAAGGTATCATGGAGCAGAGGTATTTCTGAAACTCAGCAACTCACAACTGGCGTTCCACAGGGGTCAGTTCTGGGTCCACTCCTCTTCTCTATCTACACTACATCTCTCGGGCAGGTGATTGAGTCTCATGGCTTCTCCTATCACTGCTATGCTGATGACACCCAGCTCTATTTTTCCTTTCAGCCTGAAGATCCATCCGTCTCTGCACGCATCTCTTCTTGCCTGTCAGACATCTCAGTCTAGATGAAGGATCACCATCTTATGCTTAACCTGGAAAAATCTGAGGTTCTCATCATCCCAGCCTATCCCTCAATCTACCAGAACCTCACTGTACAGCTCAGCTCACTTACACTCATGCCAACCAGGACGGCCAGGAACCTTGGGGTGATTCTTGATGACGGTTTGACCTTTACAGACCACATCTCAGCAACTGCAAGGTCCTGTAGGTTCGTCCTGTACAACAGTGGTCCCCAACCTTTTTTGCGCCACGGACTGGTTTAATATCAGACAATATTTTTCACGGACCGGCCTTTAAGGTGTGGCGGATAATACAACAAAATAAAATGATACGACCGGCATAAAAACTGGGGTTTTATTAATTTAAAAATATATATATAATAATAAACGTGGATCCAATGTGAAATCGCAACTTTATTAGCAGTGTCCTAGTAAGATCACACCAAGAACATAACATGAGTGACATCCACTCTGCCCCTTAAAGCTTAACGCGCACGCGTGACGGAGACAAGCGTCTTAACATACGTCTAGAGTGAGTCATATACACGGTAACGGGAGAGAATCCGGTCTTTTTTCTTTTTTTTTCCAAAATAAAACATCGTTCAGACCCAGATAATAAATAAAACGGAAATAATGTAAGTTGTTTATTCTTTTTGTGCGGCCCGGTACCAAATGACCCACGGACCGGTACCGGTGTGCGGCCCGGGGGTTGGGGACCACTGCTGTACAACATCAAGAAAATCCAACCATACCTCACCAATCAGGCTACACAGATACTAGTCCAGGCTCTTGTTATCGCTAAACTGGACTACTGCAACTCACTGCTTTCAGGCCTCCAAGCCAGCTCCATCAAACCCCTTCAGATGATTCAGAATGCTGCAGCACGCCTCATCTTTAACCAGCCCAAGACAAACCATGTGAAACCCCTCTTCATCTCCCTCCACTGGCTTCCTGTAGCTGCCCGCATCAAGTTCATGGCCTTGATGCTCACCTACAAGACCTTGTCAGGAACAGCACCCTCCTACCTCAACTCTCTCCTGAAGGCCTACGTTCCCTCTCGCAATCTGCGATCGATGTTTAGTAGTTCCCACTCTGTGTGACGTAAGGTCCCTTTCCAGAACCTTTACGCTAACTGTTCCTCAGTGGTGGAATGCACTTCCAATGTCAATCCGGACCACAGAATCTCTCACCATCTTCAAAAAACAGCTTAATACCCACCTCTTCCGTGAACACCCAACCAACTCATAGGTGAAAAAAAAAACACAATGCACTTACACCTCTACTCTGTGAACTTTGCTTCCTCTAGTATTCAATTAATCGATATTGTATAGTAGCACTACTTGTATTGTTCTCTGCTTGATATATCGCTTTGCTGATTTGTAAGTCACTTTGGATAAAAGCGTCTGCCAAGTGAATGAATGTAAATGTAAATTATAATGCTGATCAGTCATCTATTATGATGGTCTGAATCCTGCCCGCTGGGATCAATTGCTCTAGTCTCCGCCCATATGCCTGGAGGAATATTCGAGTAAAGCTCTCATGGAAGTAACACAGACAGTTGTGACTTATTTCTCCTCTATATAGGTATGTTGTGCATGTTTTACTCTACTGTTTTATCGGTGTTAACTTGCTGACATTTTGAGACGTGCTTGTATTTTGTTTCTGATGGATTTTGAGTAGATGTGAGTAAGTTTTGTCATGTGTGTGTGCGCGCGTGTGCACACATGCACTGTAACTGTTTGTGTATATATATTGTTGTATTTTTGTAATTTATTCGAGTAAAGCTCTCATGGAAGTAACACCGACAGTCATGTTTGTGACTTATTTCTCCTCTATACAGATAGGGGGACAACACTGTCTGAGGTTAATTGATAAGTTTTTGAAGTGATCTGTGGTTTTAGAAACTTCATAGGTACCATTGTTATGTTTACTCTAAGAGGACAGTGATAAAGTGCAGAATCTGAGCGCTTTAGACCTTTGGATAGTAAGTATAGTCAGTAGAGTCTCTGGATGATGTTGCCTTAAATCGAGTGTCAGTGGGATTGCCACCTACATACAGTAAAAACTGTGGTGCACTGATGGGATGTTGTTTGTACCAATAAGGAAAAACACTGCTGCTTGACTCATATGAACATTTCAGAGTAACGTTGTCCGTTTCTTTCCCGACAAGGCTGGAATTTTTGTCTGTCTCCCATTTATTTGTTTGTTTGTTTATTTATTTATTTATTTATTTATTTGCGAAACTGCCTGTTGTAAAGAAAGAGCATAAAGAAATAAATTTGTGAATATTTCTTTAAACAAAATATTAACTTAAAATAAAATAAGAACTACATTGATGTTTTAAAAAATCAAGGGTATCAATTAATACAACTGATGAAAATGAATTACCTGTTGCTACACTGAGAATCAGCGGTATGTATCTCACTATGTATTGTAAGTTGTATAGTTGAGCCATTTCTGAACACAGCTCTGTGAGGATTCTGTATAATAGCTCTGTATGTGCTGAACTTTATACAAGAGGAATCACATCTCTAGAAGGCCACACTCAGAAAGTGGTATGGTAACATAACATCATAACTCTGTCTCCAAGCAGAGCAGGGTGGACAGGAAGCTTTTAAGAAAAAAATTTGAAAGCAAAACCATATACAGCAATGTAACTCTAAGAAGTTATATAGTGTAGACACCATGAGCATATGAGACATGAACTGCTCCATGCCATTTTGCCTTAGTGCTAGTAGTTAGGGACTGATCACAGGTTATGTAAACAGGGGAAAAGGGTCGGAACATTGATGCTATGCACTGACCTCCCTTCAATAGACTCACGTCACTTCTGTCTTCGTGTTTGTTTCTTGCCGCAGTGTTATGCCCAGTTGTCCTAGTGTTTTTGTTTCGTTGTTCGTGTGTTTAAAATAAATGTTTAAAAAATCTGCGATTGCTTCTGCCTCAACTCGCCAGACGTGACAGAACGAAAGACCGTGACTACGAAGCAGTAGATTTTTTATTTATTTTTATTTTTTTCGGATACAGCAGTTTGCTCCCACCCTCCCTCCCCGATGGGTCTCATGGATTCCCCTCTGTTCGCCGACCTCAGGGATTCCCCGCTGTTCAGCTACCTCAGAGTCGCGCAGCCGGTGAGTCCTGTGAAGGAGGTCTCTCTGCCGCCCCGCTATGTGTGTGAGGACGTTCCAGCGCCATGTGGACTCATGAATTCACCTCTGTTCGCTGACCTGAGGGATTCCCCGCTGTTCAGCTACCTTAAGGTGCCTCAGCCTTCCTGTTCAGCTGAGGTCGTCGCACAGCCTTCCTGTTCAGCTGTGGACGCCGCTCAGCATCCCTGCCCGGCTGTGGACACCGCTCGGCCTTCCTGCCCGGCTGTGGACGTCGCTCGGCCTTCCTGCCCGGCTGTGGACGTCGCTCGGCCTTCCTGCCCGGCTGTGGACATCGCTCGGCCTTCCTGCTCGGCTGTGGATGTCGCTCGGCCTTCCTGCTCGGCTGTGGACGTCGCTCGGCCTTCCTGCTCGGCTGAGGTCGTCGCTCGGCCTTCCTGCTCGGCTGCAGTCGTCTCTCTGCCATCCTGCTGCGCTGAGGACGTCACTTTGCCTCCACGCTTCGCTGAAGACGTCGCTCCTTTCCTCGCTGCGCTCAGTGGGTCGCCTCCCCTTCCTGCTCCACGGAGGTCTCCTTCGTTCCCCCTCATGCTCCGCGGAGAGCGTCGTTCCTCCCTCGGGCCTCGCGGAGAACCTCGGCTCCTCCCCTGGCCTCGGGAGAACCTCGCTCCCCCGGTAAGCCTCGCGGAAAACCTCGCCCCCCGTGAGCCTCGCGGAGAACCTCGCTCCCCCCCGTGCCTCGCGGAGAACCTCGCTCCCCCGTGAGCCTCGCGGAGAACCTCGCCCCTCCCTGGCCTCGCGGAGAACCTCGCTCCCCGTAAGCCTCGCGGAGAACCTCGCCCCCCGTGAGCCTCGCGGAGAACCTCGCTCTCCCCGTGTGCCTCGCGGAGAACCTCGCTCCCTCGCGGTGCCTCGGGAGACCCTGCTCGCTCCCGCTGCGCCTCGTCAGGTACTCCCGCTCCCCCCTTGAACCTCGCGGTGAGGCATGCTCCGCTCTCCTGTCCCGTGGGGACGCCGCCTCTTTCATGCTTTGCCAAGGACTTCCCCCGCTTCCTTGTGCCATGGTGGAAGCTGCTTGGCCTCCTGGTTCTGCTGGGGACTTTTGGCCCAGAGGGCCGGACGCCGAGGGGGGGCCCTTGATTTTGGGCGCTCCAGGAGTAGCGCCCCTTGGAGGGAGGATCTGTCACGTATCCGGAAACTCGGGACTCCATGTCCCATCAGCCACTGCACTACACCACCTGACCACATGCACCTGACTCACGTTTTTGTTAATGAGCACCAATGTGTATATATAGTCTTTGTCTGCACTCTTTTGGTGTCTTTCGTTGTTATAGACTCACGTCACTTCTGTCTCCGTGTTTGTTTCTTGCCGCAGTGTTATGCCCAGTTGTCCTAGTGTTTTTGTTTCGTTGTTCGTGTGTTTAAAATAAATGTTTAAAAAATCTGCGATTGCTTCTGCCTCAACTCGCCAGACGTGACACCGTGAGGGCAGAGACAGTTCAGGTTGGCGAGGCGTAAGCGTTACAGAGGGTAATCCAAAGACGTAATCTCTGAAAAGAGAGTCGAGATAAACCAGATAATCGTATGTAACTTAGAAGGCTTGGTATAGCGGCTAACAAATGTTAAGGAGCGTATACTTCACAACGTGAAATCGGAGTGTGGCTTCTTAAATACTCGCGGAATCAGAAAGCTGGTTTCAGGTGTTGTGAATTAGAACTCTGGTGAGCTCGCACGCATGCGCGCTAGTGTGGGTTCCTGGGAACTGAAGTCCGGGTCGGGCCGGGCAGTGCGTATGCGCGCTTGTGTTGGTTGTTGGGAATTGGAGTCCCGGTCGGACTGAGCTCTGACAATAGTACATGGTTTAACTTTTGGTTAATCAGCCAGTTTAAATTAAATCTATTAAACAGCTGAAACATTTTACTTAGGGAGCAATGAAAACATGAAGACCCTGTTCCACTACTAGAAATGTGCAACTGGAAGCACATGCCAATTCTTGATAAGATGCATTATATGTCCTCCTGTTCAAGTTAGCCTGGCAAGACTGATCTTCATGAGAACACAAATCCGTTCTTTGCATTTTTAGAATTGAGAAACAGCCTGCTTTTCCTCTGAGGTCACCCTGTTATGATGTTATGCTGGTATGCCGGTATGCCTACAGGTGGGAGACCTAGGCTGTTACTGCAGGCAGAGTCCAACAAAGTCCAGAAAGTAATTAAATTTCAAAAAAGATTTGAAATTGCAATTGTAAACTCAGCACTGAGCTGTTAAATTAACAATTTAGTCTTTTCAAACCAATGGCAACATAAATTTAACAAACAATACCACTACATCTTGCCATTTATTATTATTTTTTTCATGTCATCAGCACATCAAGTAGTTTCCTAGCAAAAATGGTTTGAAGAAAAAAAGGAATATATAGGTATATGTAGAATGTTTATTATATTACAAGTGTATTAAAATACAAATTTACAAATTATCCTGTATTGCTATTATATAACACTTCATTGTTGCCTCCATTTCGAGTTGACATTTCAACTATTTTTTGCCTCTCCACCACAGTTATATAGGCTAAGAGAGAGTACAGAATAGATAAATTTAGCAGCCTGTCATAACAACAAGGTTCATGCTTTATCACTGTTTTTAATCTGTCTATGAATGACAACAAACTCATTTTTGAACGCAACTCTATTCATGTAACTTTTTTCATTTTAATTCCTGAAATAAATAAATAAATAAAAAACCCTATAAGCAGTGTTTATAATATTTACTACATATAGAAGTACATTTTACATGAAATGCAAGACTGGAATCATAAAATGCTAATGTTCAGGCGTGGGCAATATGATTACAATCTTATTTCACAATAACAGTATGTTTTCTCAGGTAGGTCTATCAGTAGTATTCAAGTAAGAAATACTATGGAAATTGAATAAAATTCAAATGTAGAATAAAATAGACGTCACTATGACATAAACAGTGATTCTTATTAAATCTACTGAACTTATTCATTCAAATGAGTGAGAGTGATGTCCTCTTTGTTTGTTGTTGTCTTATTAACATTAATGACACAGGCAGCAACAGGTTTATTAGACTGCTGTGACTTTAAGACCTTATCCAGAGATCCAATATACTCTATTGGCCAGGGGTGTTAGCTGCACTGTTAATCATCCAGGACTGAGCCCAGATCCTTCCCCATTACATTTTTTCCAGCTCAGCTTGTAGCCTAATGTGGCAGGGTAAGTGATTTGTCTATCCTATTGGCTCTGCTCGTGGTATGGCTTTGGCAGACCAATAGGGTGAGAGCTACCCGATTATATAAGGACCCTTATTTTGGTATACGTATAGGTGTTTTGGTGATTCTGAGATTCTCGCTCCCCTGACATTGTCGGTTTGCATTCTTGTTCAGGTACGTTTAGGCTTTGTCACAGCATAATGAGGTGAACACCTTAAGGTTAATTTGCTTGTTTTTATAGTCTTAGAGCGGCGTTGGTGGTGCGTGCATTGTGGTGAATTGGTGCGGAAGATCTTGTTCAGTGATCGCAACTTTTAGCCTGTGGCTGAATGATATGTATGTATGTCGAGCCATGGTACTTGTAAGTAATCCTACCACTTTGCCCCAATGGTAAGTGCTCCTCTCCCTTTTTCAAATTGGGACTTGGTAGATTTAGGTTGACACTCTGATCTTTGTGTTAAGGTGAGAGTGGGGAGGCGAGCTAAGTCTAAGACAAACCCCTAGCTGAAGACGCTACATGTGACGCCGCTGATGTTTTGCTTCAACAACTGTTTTGCTTTACCGGGTTTTGTTTTACGGTCATTTTCGTGATCTGTTATGCTTGATCGGTTCCTTGTTTTGTTTTATGTATTGTATTGCTTTAATTGCTGTTCTGTTTCACCTGATTTGTTTTGCTTTACTTTAGTTTTGGATGTATGTCTGGTTTGTTTTGTAACCGCATATAGTAAGAGAGTAAGTAGTGGTAAATTAGTGTTTTCCAGCCTCAAACCTGTTTCAGGTTTGTTGTTCCATATAACCACTTTATTATTTAGAGGGTGTATGTTAAGCCTTGCTGTCTCCATGCTATAGTGGCTATACTTTTCATAAATGTTTTCCCTCCACTTGGGAATGCCACACTATGTTTTGTTTTATGGATTTATAGGTCATTCTGGGGTCACCTAGCCCCCCCACATGCTCCAAATTCACCCCAAATAGTCTCAGTCATTTGTGCTTCATTTGTGCTGCTTCCGTTTTTAAAATATTAGACATGTAATTATGGTGTGGTGGCGTCACCAGCCCCAAACATGCTCCAAGTTCACTCCAAATAGGCTTGTTTGTTTGTGTTCCGTATGTGCTGCTTCGGATTTGGAGATATTAAAAGAATATTTATGGGTCATTCTGGGGTCACCCCCATGCACCAAGTTCATTTGAAATAATCTCAATCATTTGTGCTTCGTTTGAGCTGGTTTGTGCTGATAAAAATTTTGTTTGTGCTGCTTCCGTTTTTAATATATTAGGCAGTAAGTTCTATGAGATTATGTCACCAGCCCCACATATGCTCCAAATTAACCCGAAATAGTCAAAATCATTTGTGCCGGTTTTTGCAGACTGTCTTTTTTTTTATTTTAACAATACAGTTGAAGTAACAAGGTAAAATCCAAATGACAAATCACATTAAATAGTCGCATTCATGTAATTGTTACCTATCCACTGTGCGTTTTCAACTTTTAAGGGACACAGTGTATCACAGGATGTGTGAAATGTAACACGAACTCCAAGATAAGTGTTTTACTTGATTCTGTATATTTTATGAGAATAGCAGTCATAATTTTAACATTGTCATAAATAAATACATGCACCATAATCTGTTTGCTGTAGCTCTGTTTATACATGCATAGGCCAAGTGTGTGTGTGGGTGTGTGTGTGTGGGGGTGTGTGTGTGTGTATGTGGAAATTTAATGACTTAAATGACTCAATAAATTAAGATTTAAGCCAAAATGATTTTACTTGTGAAACTGAATTACTGTGAACTATCAAACAACCTCTGAATTTGTGAAAGTATTTAAATTTAAACAATGCAATCAATCTTTTGTGTATAACACAGCATGTGGGCATATTTTGTGTTTTTCTGACATTCCTGTCACTCCACTTCTCCGATCATCATACATCTCCCAGACACATGGAGACCTCCTGCAGTAAGCCACATAATGTCCAAGAGCATCCTGTGTTAAGCCTCCTCTGAAAGCAATGACTTCCCTTAAATTAAATCTCTCTCCTTGGAGCATCAGATTGGAGGGAAATTCACACAAACAAAATTCTGTGGAGGTGCTCCCCAGGTCAGTGTCAATCCAGAGAAGTTCTCCCAGACTGTAACTGTGAGAAACTTTCCCTTCACAGAGCACTTTTCCTGAGGTAGAGTCTGTCTTGAATGCAGAGGGACACTGTGACGGACTTTGGATTGGCCTGAGGCAGGGGGACTCCGGAAGGTTAAGGCCTTCTTCCACCGCGGTCTAAAGTTGTGCCATGCCAGAAGTTTGCACTACAGCAACAGAAGTACAAACAAATGGAATTTTCCATGTTACTTCTGTGCTGAGACTGTAATACTGTGAGGAGCACTGTTGTGTGAAGGAAACACATGCGCGTTGCGTCATTGACTTTTCAATGATCATGGAGATGTGGCACTGGGCATCGATTTGGAGAGCACCAGACTTCAATTGGACAGCTTTAAATATTCCACTCAGCAGCTCTGCCCTCTGTATGTAGACCTGTGCATTCAGACCCTTTGTGCTGATTGTTTTCACTAGCTGGAGGAGGTTGTTTGAGTCCTCAACGCAAACAATATTTCCAAAAGTTACAGTATCGCAGAAAGCACAACATAAGTATTGACAAAAAGCATACAATGCACATGTGTTCAGCACAGAGATTCCTGATTTCCTGAGTTTAACAGGCTGTTAATTATTTAAAAATTTTCTTTCCCTCTTTCACCTCTTCCCCTCACAGATGGATCTGCATGGAGCCATTCAGGACAAGGAGAGAGGTACGACTTCCTTTTCCTCTATTTGGGTGGAACCGCTAGGCCTCTCCAGGTTTCAACTGCGTCTTCATCTGTTGGATGGATGTTTGTGACCGTGTCAGACTTCCCAGAACAGGAAGCATCCATTTCTGCTTTTCTGTCTACATGGCAAGTTGTGGTGGGTAGTGGATTGGCTCCTGTGATGAACACTGTTGCAACAGCTGCATCTTCTTCACCTTCTATACCTTTTTGTTTTGCAGAAAAAATTTGCATATTGCCCTCAATGAAGGACAAATGGCGAGCAATGAATCGATCCACCCAAATAGGCAAGTGTTCATGCTTGAAGAGCCCATGTTTGATGTTTTTGAACTCTGCTTCAACATTGGCTGAACTTGCGGTGATGTTGGTGCTTCGGAAGTGAGGGATCATTACCCCTGTCCAGAGTGGTAAGTAACTTGCAAGTCAGATTATATTGGGAATAATCTCAGGGAGGAAGTGCATATTATCATGATCACCATTAACCATGGCAAGTGACCTGCTCTCCTCACATATGTCTGTCACCCACTGCCGTAGGTCTGTCTTTGTTTGGTCAAATGGATTCACTTCTTCCAGGTCCTCACCCTTACATCTGGAATGATTACACACTCTTCTGAAATACCTGGATTTAAGGTATTTCTTGCATCTTCTTCTGATAAAAGGGGGGCTCCAGAGCTATTATTGCCCTTCGCTTCACTGAGAGCCACAACAGTAATACTGGTGTAGTAGCTCTCTTGCATTGTCCATGGATTGTGACTTGAGAAGCTGTGCCATTGACCCACAAAGAAATCTTTAATGCAAAGTGATTTTTTTTCTTCATGCAGTCCCACTGGCAGATCATCTTGAAGCAATGTGCAACATCAACCCGAACAAAACAAGGTGGCACTTTTGCTGACATTTTACCGAGTAAGACACCACAACACTCATTGATGTAGGTCTTCAGATCAGGATGAGGAGGAAAAAAAGCCTTGACCAGAGCTCCAAGCAAGCGCCGGAGAAAAGCCTACACGCAACCTCTTTTTGGAATTGGTGCACCTGCACGTATCCATTCTTTCAGCCAATGTGTTATTTCATTAACATAGTGTCTCTCTGCACAGCACTTGCCACTGGGACAACTCTCATCCCCTGCTAGAACACCCTGATATAAGAAGATATGGCCTTACATGCCATTTGGTCTCTAGTTTCCTCACCACTGAGCCAGTTGCATCAAAACTCACAGTGGGGTTAGTAGACTTCTTTGATAATGACTTGTACATAAACATTTGTGTTTGACCCAGTAGTCACAGAAGAACTTGTCCAGTCCAATGTCTTTAATGCTACCACTGAGAGGTGCACTATATTTTAAAATCTGCAGTGACAAAATAGGATCCTTGTCACCTAATTCAAAGTCATTTCTCTCTTACTTTGCTTATGCGAGGGTGGACAAATTAGGAAGATGGCTTGGGATCTCCAAAATCCATGCTTGTTGCGTTCTGATGCCCTCCATGTATGGGGTTCCATTCTACCCTCACACAGTTCTTTGGCTATATGAACACGCAAGTTACCAGACATCGGACGCTTTGAACATCCAGTGTGCAGGGAGTCATCAGTGTTTTTAATTAAACAATTTAGCACCAATGGGCTGTTCATTTCAGGCTCTCTTTCACATTTTATGTGAATGTGGCCATGACATTCCCTTACAATTGCCTCTGATTTCTAGGAATTTCTCTGTTACTGATGGATAGACCTTTACTCTTTAAAAAACAAATGTACAGGGGCTTTTCGCTTCTTCCCAAATGTGATGATTTATCACGTGTCCAGGTGCCAGGCTTCAAAATTGTGTATTCCTTTTTTTGTGTTTTTAGAGAACTTGTTTTTATATTTATCTGTTTTGGGCATGAATTCAATCCATTTCTGAAATGGAAGATGAAGATCAAAAGTCCAGCAATCTTTTGGTCTTGGAGAAAGGGACTCTGGCTAAAAATCAGTGTCATCACTACTGCCACTTGTTTCATGATCACTTTCATAATCAAACCCTAAAGCAGTCCAAATGTTGTGTCTGTTCAATTTAACAAAAGTATATAGAGCCTTTGCAGTGATCTTGTTTTCTAGCTGCTCATTAAGCTCTGACCAGATGCTCTGATTATATTGCTATTTTGGACTATGGCCTCTTTTGATGAACAGAGGACTGTGAAAATTGAATCCCTGTCGACTGCTGGTTTCTTGGGCATCAGGCATAAGCAGAACATAATTACCCACTAAAATAATCCTGATGCAAAAAATGTCATACGCTGTAAACTTGTTTTCATGTATTACTGTATTTGCCAGAATACAAGTAAAATATAATAATATATAAGGATATTATATCTTATATTAGGACCAGTATGGTAATGTTGACCCTTAGATGTACAACGTATTCAAAAAAACTAACATGGGTACCATGTGCAGCTGTAATTAGCATTTCATAGCTCCATTAACCATACTAGTATTAACAATGAGTTTTCTGTTCAAAAAACATTGACAATCTTAGCTCTTTGAATGTTGTACCATTATTATTGAAGTGAACTAATAATATTCTAACTGACAGTGTTAAATTGTACTTACACTGGCGAGAATTTTGATTTAGTAACTGTGTCGACTTTTCCTATACTAACAATACTAATTTCCACAAGAGCACCGTGAACAGAAGTGTTACACCTAGTGGGGGAAGTGAAGTGTAACAGATGATTCTCCTTGTAAATAAATGAAAAATTCAATCATGAGAGACCAGTGAATGAAGTAAAGAGAATTGTTTATTGAACAAATGATATGATTTCTCTTGAAAAAGTCTTCGGCAGTTCTACTCTAAAAGTGTGCTCACACCGAGGAGACTTGCGCCTATAAATCAATGCCTATTATTTTATAAACGGAAGCAGCACAAACTAAACTTTTGTCAGCACAAATGGAGCACAAACGATTGAGACTATTTTGCTGATGTTTTGCGTTTGTGGCAGGGCCAACTTCATGAAGGTCTTGGAGCATGGGGGTGACACCAGAATGACCTATAAATATTCTTTTAATATCTCCAAATCCGAAGCAGCACAAAAAAACTTTCATTGGCACAAACCAGCACAAACAAAGCACGAACGATTGCGACTATTTTGAATGAACTTTGAACATCTATGAGGCTAGTGACGTCACCGCACCATAATTTAATGCCTAATATTTTAAAAATGAAAGTAGCACAAACGAAATTTTTTATCAGCACAAACAAAGCAAAAACGATTGAGACTATTTCGGGTTAATTTGGAGCACGTGGCAGGGCTGGATCACCCCAGAATGACCTATGAATATTCTTTTAATATCTCCTGAACTGAAGCAGCGCAAACAAAAATTTTTACAGCACAAACGGAGCACAAATGATTGAGACTATTTTGCTGATGTTTTGCGTCTGTGGGGAGGGCGAACTTCACGCAAGGTATCTTAAGATGGGAGACTATTGGCGCTTATGGGCCTATTGCAAAGGAGACCGTTCAGTGGTGCCTGAGAAGTTGTGAGTTTTGTCCAAGGTCAAATCCTTGTCATAATCAGTGTCAAGCAGCGATGCCTACATGCTCTGAGAATTTGAGTGTCCCCGGTTTTTAGCCTTGCGTTACACTCTAGGGGTGTCTCCTTAGCACAAGATGGTAATGACGGACACCTCCCTCACTGTGATTGATCACAGTCTTGGACAGCTGTCCAGCTCATGGTCTCCGGTGTGGCCCTCATATGGAGCAGGGTGGCTCCATCCACAAGTGGTGGAGTCCATATGGTGAGGTTTGGCCAAGCAGGATTGCACGTGTTTGCTTCCGAGGAGACAACACCTGGCCTGCTGTGGTTCGCCCTCAATCGTCCCGCACAACTAGGGCTGGACGCCATGGTGCACATGTGGCCGAGGTCACATCTGTAAGCTTTTCCCCCCATCGCTCTGCTACCAGTTCTGGCAAGTTCACCAAGACCGTCTATGTTTGCAGCTAGTAACACCTTATTGGCAAGCTCGAATATGGTTCTGAGGGATAATATCCCTGCAAGATAGCACTCCTTGGGAGATTCCCATCTGCTGGGATCTACTGTAGTCCCAGTGAACTGCGCAATAGCTCCAGTCCTGGAGTTCTTACAAAAGCGTTTTTCGCAGCGGGGGCTCCTTCTACAATCAGGGTTTATGTGGCTGCCATTTCGGCCAGCCATGCCCCTGTTGATGGAGCCTCCTGGGGCAACATCCTCCAACTTTGAGGGTTCATGCATGGTGTCAGATCCTTCTGACTCTAAAGTTAGTTATTCTGCTGGCCCTGACATCTCTCACGCAAGCTGGAGATGTACAAACTCTCTCTGTTGCCCCTCTCTGTTGACTTTACTTTGCCCGCAGATAAGCCAAGGCCTTCCTGTATCCTATGCCGGATTATATTCCTAAGGTGCCTACATCGGCTGCCTATCCTGTGGTGTTTCAGGCTTTCTCCCCTCCCCTATTCCCCACACTGGAACAAAAGAGAATTCTATTGCTTTGTCCAGTAAGGACACTCTGTACTTACGTCCACCTATCCGTCCAGTGGCATAAGCAACTGGTTTGCTTTGGCGGCGACAGTAGAGGTGATGCTGTGTCAAAGCATGGCATCTTTAATTGGATAGTGGAAGCAATCTCGATTGCTTATGAGGCGCGTGGTCTCGCTACACCTCTAGGCATAAGGGCTCATTCCACTAGGGCGGTGGTCTCCGCGAAGGCTTTGACCAAAGGGGTATCCTTGCAGGATGTGTGTGCTGCTGCAGGATGGTATACACCCCACACATTCATTCATTATTACAGCCTGGATTTTCATTCCACCCCGGGCTCGAGTGTCTTGCAGTGACCCTCTGGCTTGAGTCTTTTAAAACAGGGTATGATTGGGTATTTTCGTTCCCTTAGTGTTATGCTAAAGGCAGCATTGAAGTTCCCTTTAAAATGATTTAGATTAAGATGAAGGTGATGAAATTACCTTGTCCTGTAGTATAAAAACAGGCAATTTCCAGAATCTAAATCAGAATTCCTTCTTTATATTTATCCAGCAGGGCTTCTAAATCCCAACATCCTGCTTCATAGTCTTATGTCTACTAAAATTAGTGAAGGTATTAAACAACTTGATCTGCTCATCTCTTCTGCTGCTGTATTAGACTACACTGAACTACTATGCTCTGCAGCCCACAGTGACAGGAGTGAGAGAAGAATGTGATCAAAGGGAACGAGATGTTGCATAGCTTTGTCATACCAGGGCAGGCCTGTGAATTGCATCTTCGCTTCAAGTTATAGAAGCTGATGGCGCAGTTCACAGGTGCCATAGTTATATCACACACTTAATTGCCACATTACCTGATCATGGCAGGCCTATAAATAGGCATGATTTTACTCATGATTTAGATAGTGGTCACGCACGAGAGGTGCTCCTGTAGTGTTATGCTAAATGCAGCGCTCCCTTTCTCAGGGAACAGGGTTACATGCGTAACCCAGACAGTTTGCTCCATGTTTTCTATTTTGATCACATTCTTCTCTCACTCCTGTCACTGTGGGCTGCAGAGCATAGTAGTTTAGTGCAGTCTGATATAGCAGCAGAAGAGATGAACAGATCAAGTTGTTTAATACCTTCACTAACTTTAGCAGACATAAGACTTTGAAGCAGGATGTTGGGACGTAGAAGCCCTGCTGGATAAATACAAAGAATGTACCTCAGTATGACAAAGCTATGCAACATCTCATTCCCTTCTCAGGGAACAGGGTCAAATTCATAGCCCAGACATTCCCTTTCAAAGGGAACTCCACGTTGTATTTACTGAATGCTGTGTAAAGCACATGTATTGCTTGTGATCTATAGTATCAAAAGCTGCACTATGTTGAGCAACACAAGCAGCAAGACACAACTTGATCAGAGGTCAGTAGAAGGTAATTTATCACTTGAACTACCTTGTGCTATGATGACGTTTAAACTGGATGACATCATGAATGCCGTTCCTATCTAAGTACATGCATACAACTGTTTTGGTTGCCAACCCTTTCTTAAAATCTTAGAGACATGGGGAGATTTGAATATAGGTCATTCATAGCTGGACAATTGAGATGGGTCAAGGTCAGGTTTTAATCAGTGGTTAATAATGTTAATTTAAGTGATTTAGATACATAGCCAGTGCTAAGGGAAGAATTTATTATATTTAAAAGTGGTCTAATTACCCTGGACAAATCGTTTTAAATACATGTAGGTATGGGATTCCATAGTTGTTGGATAAATTGAGATTAATGTATTAGTTCGGTCTCTAAGCAGAGCAAACACTCTGTAAACATTGATCTGATATTGTTATTATCATCTAAGGGGTTTGTTACATTGGCTGTTTTGTCTTAATGGCCTGTATTTTTACTGCCTAATATTTTTCAACCTTATCAACGAAATTAATGAAACCTTCACTGCTATGTAATGACTGAGTGTTTCTCTGTAGTGGTTTTGGTCTTCGTTAATTTGCTACCGCAGAATAGGAAACTGGAATATATAACTGAAAAAGAAACAAGAACTGAGATAGACAAATTTTTTATCAATCTCCTTGTATGTAAACAAGTCATTAGATGGCATTAAATATATTTATTCATTTGTGTAAATAACCCTGTGTCAATTGCGCTTTCTAAGCCTAGAATTATTTTTTCTGAAATTTCTTAGATTTTATTTATTGTCATGATTTTCCTCGCATAAAATGTCAAGCAGGAAACTGAAAACCCGAGACAGCTCAAAGCATGAATGCCTTGAGGAGCCTGTTATCTCTGGACAACGCCTGGGACCTGAGGGTTGTGAACGACGCCCAGAGGGCACTGGGGAAGAGAGTGTTTTCTAGTACTCCGGGAGCACTGGGGTTTATGCTCATGATTTCGCAAAGCACTGAGCATGCGGCGCACTCTGAAAACCCAATGCGAAGCTCAAGGTTTATGTCCTGACTCTGCCCCTCGTATTGTCAGTGGTTGTTCCATTAAGTACATCATTAGTCTCAGCTGTTTGTGGCCCACCTTGATTATGTTGGTTATTTAAACCCCATGTGTCTCATGCGGTGTGGAACCACTGATTCTAGTCTAGAATTTGTAAATATCTGTTTGCCAATTGACTGACCTTTGCCTGTTTTGCCTCACTAATTATATTCACATACCCGACTTGTCTGCTTCTTCAATAGTGCCTTATCTGCACTTGTATTGTAAATCATTTAGAAAAAGTAGGATGGATGTATGATGGATGACAGTATGCACACAAGTTGTGCAAATTGTATTTTTGTTCATTCTAATAATAATAATAATAATAATAATAATAATAATAATAATAATAATAGAATTCATGTGCAATGCAAATGACTTACTGCATCAGTTTAGTAGTGAAGAAAACCAAGAAGAGGAATAGCATTGCTATCCTGAGCTACCGACTGCAGAACGGCAGAGAAGTTCAATACCCATCAGCCCCTGTTCATCACAAGACCTGGTAACAGTTTCCTGACCTCCCTGTGTCTCTTTATGCATTGTTAGCACACTATTTAGGTTCTAGTTTGGTTGTGTTTCACTGTCAAGCCTTTGTTGTCATGTGCAAATATACCACATATAGTCTGTATTGTTTTTCCTTCATACTGGTAGTTTCTTCAAAGGAACTTCACGTTGCATTTAACATAACAGTATGGGAACGCCTGGCACAAGTGGGTCGGGTATCTGAATCTTCTGTAAAATCATGCTCTACTAAGGTCGCCAAGTGATCAGTGACGGCACACGTGACATATATGGCACCCAAAGCTTAGTTGAAGCGCCGGGGCTGGGTTTCCAGCGCCGTGATCTGGGCCACACAGCCGTCTGAGGTTTGTGGGATCTCTTATAGATATGGAAGAGGATGAGACTGCTGTTCTCTTGTTTCCGTCGTGGGTTCGGCCCATGATTGCAGGAGCACCTCACTACCCTATGGAAAGTTTCAAAATAATTCCTCTGACCTAAGGAGTGAAGACGTTAAAAAGAGCAGCATATGAAGAGCTGCTTGAAGTAAGCGCACCTAGTGAAAGTAACCTCATGAGTGCAGAAACTCCCCCATTTCTTCCAGAAAGGACAAAATCCAGGCTTCTGGGAAACTATGTATAAGCTATATTAATAATCCCACCATGTTGGATTCTTCGCCATTGTGGTCGAACGCATGGTTATTTCATCATGCTCAAGGTGGAGGCCTGTAAGCCACCTCTCTCCACTGATGGCAGGTAATTACGTGGCCGGCTTGCGTCCAAGCCATGTAGCCCTCACTGTAGCATTGGTGGCGTTTCAGACAGTTAGTCTGTCAACAGAGACAATGGACAGGCTGCAGGCTCACCAAGAACTCCCGCTGGAGGAGCTCCACATATGACGACATTCAAAAAAACACCTGGTCGCCCTGAGGGCCATGGAGGATGTATATGGGGGCTACGAGGTTGTTATGGCAGGTAGCTCCCAATGCCTGTAGGGCCTCCCCCAGCTAAGGCGTAATCCCAACTTTTCATGTTCCTGGTCAGCAAGCTATCACAGGGCAACAAAACTTGATCCTTTCCTTCAATAGAATGTGAAGGTTAATGTCTGCTGACCAGCACACAAGGCCTGTGAAATCTGTGTCTTCGCTCAGATAACAGAGGCTGGCGATTGGTTCTCAGCTGCCATATATATATATATAGCATTATTTGACACGGTTAATCACCACGCTACTCCACCAAGGCGGCAGGCCTATAAGTAGAGGTAATACTTAAATAAGCTGCTGATACCGTCACACGCATGCTCCATACTACAATGCATGTCTCTGTATCTTCACAGGGTAACAAAGACATTTGTCAACATGGTAAAAAGTAGTTGTGAATACTTCTGGTTGAAGAGCAAGAAATTATGTGAAATATGAGGAATTTAAACCACGTTAATCCGTAAAAGCAATACCATTTTTCGGCCATCAAATCTTGGGAAACATTGCTGATTGTGTAAACGTTTACACTTACGCCATAGACTCACAATGAGTAATAATTGATTTTGAGATAACTTCGTATTATATTTGATGTCATTTAATTTACGTAAATGTGTTTTTAAATTGAAATATTAATATATTATTACAAATATAAAATTCTGTGAAAATTTATGACACCAATAATGCCCCACATAACATATGTATAACTCAAGAAATAAACCACAAAGCAACACATACAGTTTGTGGTGCAGTAAGAGGGATTTGTGTGTTGTGATTTGTAATGTGCAGTTCAAGAATCCAGCAGAGATATACTATAATACTGCCAAAACCATTTCTTTTGGCAGGAAGTGTCACAAGAAGCAGTGTTCCTTGAGCTGGACGCTATTCGCTCAATCTCTATACTTTTAAAATTATATATATATTTTTACCTTACGTTACTTTTTACAACGCTATTAACATAACTGAAACCATTTAGATAAAAGATTGCTGCAACCCTGTTCCCTGAGAAGGGAAAGAGACCTTATAATCATAACCCCACGCCCTTTCAAATGGAACTCGACGTTGCATTTAGCAGTATGAGAACGGAATACCCACTTGGTCATGTACCAAGGGTACGGCCTGTTCAAAAATACCCAACCACAAGGGTCACTGCAGGACACTCAGTCTGGGAGTGTTCTGAATATCCAGGCTGTATAACAAATGACTGTGAGAGACCACCCTGCAGCCGCAGGCACACATATCCTGCAAGGATACCCTTGGACATAGTCAACATCCAAGTAGAGATGCGCTGCATTGACACAGCATCACTTTTCCTGTCGCTGAAAAAGCAGACTAGTAGCTGCTCCGACCACGCCACTGGCCGGAGCGGTGGGACGTAAGTACAGAGAGCCCTTACTGGACACAGTGGTGCATCCTTTCTTGTCTGGGTGTGAAGGACAGAGGAGGGCAGAAAGCTCTGCAACACCACAGGGTGGGCAGCCAATGTAGGCACTTTAGGAATATAATCTGGATACAGGAAGGACTTGGCTTATTAATGCAGGAGGGGCAATGAGAGAGATTGTAGACCTCCCCCTGATGAGAGAGGTTAGGGTTAGTACAAGAGCTACCTCAGAGTCAAAGCTTCTCAGAGTTTGACCCCTAAGGCTCAAATGGGGCAATCCTGATATGACCTTCCAAGACCACAGCAAGGTCCTTAGGAAGGTGGTATGTATAGCGTGCAGATGGGCCCCAGCCATCTGACACCACGCATGAACCCTCAAAGTTAGATGATGTTACTTCCCACTGAGGCTCCATCAACAGGCATGGCTGGTCAAAACAGCGGCCAAGTAACCCCGATTGATAGAAGGAGCCCAGCCTGCTGAGAAACATTCTGTAAGAACTCCAGGACTGTAGCTATTGGGCGCAGTTCACTAAGTCAAGGTGACGCTCCTCATGCCAGCAAAGATGCAAAAAGCTGACACTTGAGTGTATATGCGAGTTCCTTGAAAAGGGATCCACTCTAGGGCTCGGGAATGGGCAGCCAACAGACTTTCCAGGACCATAGAAGGTCCAAAGAAGGTATGTGGCCTATAGATGGGCCACAGCCGGGCCTGACACCACGCATGAACCTCAAAGGTAGAGGATGTCTGCTCACAGAGGTTCCATCAACAGGGTTTACTGGTCAAACCCATGCCAAGCAACCCTGATGGTAGAAGGAGCCCACCCACTGAGAACCTGTTCAGTAAGAACTCCAGGACCGTAGTCACGCGCATTTCACGAGTCTAGGTGACATCCTCACACCACAAGACAAAGCTGCTACATGACTGCACACGCTCCTTGTGGATGGTGCTTTAGCTTTAACATGCTTTCAACAATCTCAGCTGTGAGACCCGAATCTATGAGCTGGAAACCCCCAGGCCAGACCCAGTTAATTGCCGGTAGTTCTGGCCGAAGGTGATAAATCAGCCCTCTGAAGCTTTGAGACAGTAGATCCAACCTAGGGGCTCAAATGAAGCAGCGCTGACAGACCTTCCAGGACCATAGGGAAACCTACTATTCTGAGAGATTCAACCCGATCCCCAAGCTCACACGTGGGTAGAACAACATCTTAATGTTGAACCGCCAGCTCCCTGATTGTGCTAGAACTAACCAGTCATCCATAGATAGTTTGGACACAGATGCTGAAGGTCCGAATTTAGCCTATTACCCAAAGACAATTAAAATTAAAAAGCAACACTATCAGCATCCGTAAACCCAATTGAGCTAGAAAGAGACGATTAGCCTTTGAGTGAGGAAAAGGCGGTCCAGTTTTTATTTAGGGTCCACCTCACACAAGATCCATACCAATGAGAATTCTGTGAAGTGATCTGATAACTGGAGCCTTAAGTCTGTGATTTATAGCCATGTACAGAGACAACAACTAATAGGGTTTAAAAGAGATCATCTACATTTACTCATGAGGATTAAAAAAGCCTCCCAAACAGTTACCTATTAGAACAGAAAATACCTCTTGTGATAACCATTAGAGTAGAAAACAACCCTCTAATGATAAATCCAATAGGTTTGAAACAGGCCTCTCTATGATAAACTATTAGGGTTGAAAACTGAGAGTTTGAGAAAGGAAAACTATTTGGAACAACCAGAGAAAAAAGAAACAATTTGGAGTAAACGCACTCTCGGTCTCACAGGTGCAGTGTGACCTAGCTATTCGTGATCAATAGCTCCTCACGGTTCTCTACTCAAACGTCTTCAAGGCCCATGGTTCTACAGCATGCCCGACCCATCCCCGAAGTAGAGACAAGAATTCCATCTCCTCTACTATGAGTAAAAGTTTCTTTACCTTTTTCCTTATTTTTCTGGTTTATAATTTACTTTCATATCTGTTTATATTTCTATTATATATATACTACCCCTAATTCGCATTATTATCATTATCCTAATAACATCTCACAATACCAAAGTTCTAACGCTAGGTGCCTTGAAGGGTAGAGAGAGAGGAGAGACAGAGAGAGTTATAAGAGGTTGCACGCCTAACACTGAACACGCAAGAGTGTGTGTGTGGAAGCATCTAGGTGTGTCCTAACTCTCCATCTCTGTTACAATATTAAACCATTGTGTCAATCCCAAAATGTGAATCCTGTTCATCAACATCACCCAACACCTCCATGTGTCTAGGTGCCATTCACTGAAGAGCTGACCTGACTCGAGCACCCGCCTCCAAATTCAGTATCCATGACGATTTTCAACAAAATCACTCCTAGTCAGTCTCCTCAACGCTATTTATGGATTTTAACCACAACAGATGATGAAGGTACATAACAAACAACCAACAATGCCCTAAAAGGCTGTTTTTTTTTTAAGGAACCACAACCAGTTATAAATATGGAAATCAAAAATAAGAAAAGCTATAATGATGGAAACAAAAATAAGAAAAATATTTCTTCATTCACAAATTGGCTCATTGATGGGCATTGGACTTTAGCAATCAAAGTATAGTAGCTACACAGACAAGCTTTCAGACCAACTGTAGAACCAGCACACCAGTTAAATATTCCACACTTACACCAACCTACACTAGTGTAGAGAAGTGTACCACACCAGTACTTGGTCTCCCCTCACGCTTATTTTATGTATATTTTTAACCACAACAATGCCCTGAGTCCCAACAGACATAGTGACATTGTGCAAATTTTGTGAAGGTGCAAGGGATGGTTAGCGATATTCCATGTGGAAACACACACCTTTAGATCTACACTCACAAACCAGTTCTCGAACTGATCTGGGTACTGATAAAGTCGGGTTTGAACATCACTTTGAACCCGTATGTCCGAAGAGTAGTGGTTCAGATGATGAGATCTAAAATTGGCCGCATACTCCCACTTTTTGAAGAACAGGAAATAAAGGTTGTAAACCTCCCTCCCTGAGGGAACGTGTGCTCTCATGACCCCATTGTCCGTAAGCAGAAGCATTACTTCCGTGATAACATCACTGGCTCTGGTCAGTGCTGACTACGTGGTGAACACACACGTGAACTGGGGATTCGTCATAACTGGACCCGTAACCCTTTCTGTGTAGATGAACCCATGGAGACAGGCATTTGGCAGTCAAGCTTGCACGCTGCCCGATGGTCTTTAGTGAAGGATAGCATATTCCACATTCCATTGGAGTGGAAAGTATCAGATTTTCAATGCCCTGTGACAACTTGCTGACTAGGGACGGAAACTTGGGGACCGCCGGCTAGGGGAGATATCTCCCACAGTAGCACTGGGGCTACCTGCCCCAACAATAACCTCATATGTCCCCAGATACATCCTCCACAGATCCCTCAGGACTGCCTATCTGCCTGCTTGGCCTATGATCACACTGATCATACTCAATAGCAAACCACGACTGTACGATGGCCCCTGGCGTCTGTGGGGCTGGGCGGGCTGCCACACGCCTTCTGGTTTCACACTATGCTGGCCCAGGCTCACCAGGACACCCAGAGCTGAGACAACTTTTTTTTGCCATGTATACCACTCAGCAGGTCGCTGGTAGGCCTGCAACCCGTCAGTCTGTAGACCCACAAGCAAGACTACTACTGCAAGGGCCCACCAATGCCAATTTGCATGCAAGCCCTGTAACTCCGTCACGGTGGAGAGAGGTACAGCAAGCCTCCTCCATCTTGAGCAAGTTAAATAGCCAGTACACCACAATGGCGAATAACCAACATTGTGGGGTTGGCACTATGGCTTGCTATTTGTTCCAACAGAAGTTTGAGATTTGTCATAACTTGCAGACAGGGAGTCTGCAGAACATATTTACTACGTAATCATTTCAAGCAGCCTTATACACTGTCTCAGTTTGAACACATCCTTCTAACCTTCGAAACAGAGAGGAATTATTACCCTTTGCGCTCATAGCGGGAGGAGGAGTCGTAGCAAGCTCCAAAAATCCAGCGGAGAGCCGAACCCGAAGTCAGAGCAAGATAGAGCAGCGCTCATCTCCGGCTCCCTCTTCGGATTTAAGAGATCCCCGAACCTGAGACGGTTGGCGATGCCTGGCAGCAGCGGCCCAGATCTCTTGTCGGCTATGAAACCCAACTTCGCTCTGGTTTGCATTTTTTTTTTTCAAGAAGAGCGCGAATCGCGAGTCGAGCTGTATAGTGTATGGTACCGTGCGCAGCCTCTCGAGATTGCACATCGCATACTACACCACTAACACTTCACACAGAAAGTTTGCACTTTTCCCCTGTGATGAAACAGAGCAGGTTCACACTTCTTGAACTCTCGCTCATTACTTACCCTCCTTTTCTTTAAAAGGTAAGAAAAGTTAAGAGATTTTGAGAAAATATCGAGTAGAAATTAAGTGTTTTGTTGTACACAAACAACAGACATGCAGTCTCGCTGAAGATAATAAGGGGGTATGGTACCAGGGTGTTATATATCATGCGACGCGCTGAATAGCCATGCACCTGATCATGGCAGAACTATAAGTAGAGGCATGATTTAACACGCCTAGATACTGGTCACCACAAGCCGCTCCTACCATACGGTTATGCTAAATGCATTGTCGGAGTTCCTTTTGAAAGGGAACAGACGTTGCGCTGTCGCTAAGTTTTATTGGTTTTACAAACATCTACGACTAGCTTGTAGCCCACTATCATCACCTTACCACTAGCCTTGTTTATTTTTCACGTTTAATCTATTTACCACTGTTTAAAAAAAAAAAAGCAAATATGTCTGTTGTTTCTCAGCTTTTGAGTGCAGAGAGAATTCGCCGAGCTACATGGTGCTTCTGGAACTGAGGATGTAGAAAACAGATCCGAGCCTACTCAACAAGCATGCCCAGCGCTGTGAGCGAAAACTGTGCTGGAAACATCTTGTAAGCTTCTGCCTACACATCCGGTAAGCACGCAGCATGGTATTACCATTCCCAGGCTCTCTTCGCTGTGTGTTTTCTTGGGGGACCGGGTGCACCCAAGACTTTTCCAGCCGAGGTCTCTGTCACGCTGACTCAACACAGACCTTGGGTGCACCAGCAGTGAAAAGCGAGGACAACACCGGATGAGGACCTCTGCACCTCCAATGTTCAAGGATCCCAACCAGGAAACCGCGCGTCTCCCAGTTAGACAGACCAAACACTGTGATCATTCGGGACTCCATTGTGCAAAACTTCTGTGTTGCTTCAACAAAGGGTAAGGTGCACACATTGTTTTTCTGGTTCTTGTGTCCTGATGTTGCTATGCAGGTATCCGGGATCCTGCAGAAGGATGAGCTTATTGGAGTGGTCTGCTGCACTTGGGGGCAAAACAACATCAGGATGCGGCAGATGGAAGTTTCAGAAGAGGGACTTCCCTCAGCCCGATAGAGCCAGTACGAGGCAGATCACCCACAATGAAGATAATCATCTCTGATCCTCTTCCCACATACACGTGGAGCTGAAAAGTTCAGTAGACTTATTGCTTGAAATGTTAGTTTCTTGGTATAATTAATAGAATCTGATGTTTGTTAATAAATGGAATCTGTTCTGGAGTGTCCTAGGTTGTTTTGTCCTGATGCCTGACACCCAGCAGCCTCGGACCAGAACTGTTGTCAGACAACATCTCCAAGATGCTACACCAAGTGACTGCCTACCATAAGTAGATCCTCCTACAATAACAACATTCATCATAAGCAATGTTCAATTAATAGTCCAACACCTGTAGTACATACATAGAGACTGTGTCTGTTCCGCCTATACATCCATCCATCTTCTATCACTTACTCCTTTTCAGGGTCGCCGGGAACCCTGAAGACTATCCCAGTAAACATTGAGCATTAAGGGGGGACACACTGGACAGGGTACCAGTGTGTAGCAGGGGCACAATCCAATCACATACACACTAACACACCCTTTCATACTCTATGGACACTTTAGAACGCCAATTAGCCTACCATGAATGTCTTTGAACTGGGGAGGAAACTGGAGTGAGACAACTAGACTGTGCGAAAAATTACAATATTTTCTATATATAATCCATATGTTAGTGGAGGTTAAGACTGTCACCACCATTATGAGTAGGTCATATTACGTTCTGATTAATCCATACTGAATCTAAGATGGACACAACACTGTTCTCAGAGGGTCTTCCGGGTTATCAAATTGAATATTAAAATCACAGAGGATTAATGCTGTATCTACGGAAACAACCAGGTTTGAGATAAAGTGTGCAAATTCACTAAGAAATTTAATACTTGCCCGGGATCTGCAAATAATAATTAGAGAGGAATTTTTAGTGGCTACATAAGTTATACTGGTATATAGAATTTCAAAATAATTAAATTCATGACTAGGTATTTGTGTGATGACTAGAATTTGACTATGGATGAGACCAACACCTCCTCTACCAGTTGTAATGAGGCTGATGTACATAAATGTATCCCGGAGGACCATCTTCATTTAATGCTATGTACTGTTTGTTTTAATCCAAGTTTCTGTTAAACACATTAAATTACATTCGTTATCAGTAATGATTTCATTAACAATAAGAGCCTTAGATGAAGAGATCTACTGTTTAATAGTCCTAACTTCCGAATAAAGGTGCTGGATGTATTCAGTATGATCTAATCTTATTTTAATTAGGTTACCAAACTAAAACTTTCTGAAATTAAAGTGTATGGTAGGTAATTGGATGTGTCCGTAAAGTGTCCATAGTGTATGAATGGGTGTGTGAGTGTGTGTGGTTGTCCTCATGCAGACTGGCACCTTTTCCAGGGTGTACCCCACCTTGTGCCCAACTACTCCTGTACAAAAATCAGCAGGGGATCAAATACTTTTCCTCACTGTAAACTAAAGCTGTCTTTGTGCGGATGAAGTCTAAATCCTGACTGATACATTTCATGAATGTTATTCTATGTAAGTACAAGCATAACTGCTTTGCTACAACCTTTCTAAGATATTGAGATGAAGGGAGATTTGATATAGGTCTATAGTTGGAAGGTTGAGAGGGGTCAAGGTCAGGTTTTTTTAATCAGGGTTTAATACCTGCTAATTTAAGTGTTATAGGTACATAGCCCATGCTAAAGGGAAGAATCAGTAATATTTAAAATGGTTCAATTACTCCAGTACAAATCTGTTTTAAGAAACATGTTGGTACAGGATCTAGTATGCAAGTTGAGAATTTGCTGAAAAGATCGATGTAGCTAGTTCGGCTCTCTAAGAAGAGAGTAAACATCATTTCGCGACGGACCGACAGCCGGTGCGCATGATAAGAAAGACGCTCCTTCCCCGACTGCTGTGCAGGGCAGAAGCACAGTCTCGCACAGAGCACAACACCAGCCCGAAGGACTGTCACGGTGGGGCAACCGCCGACACAACGGCGGCCAGCGACTGGGGAGTCACTGGGAGAATTCCACCACCTCGGGATAGGGGGAAGGATATAAAGGACACTCTTCTGCCCAGAGGGGAGGGCAAATTTAATCCAGACCCATGTGGCTTCCATTTGCTGCATACAGGTATTTCACCTCAGACGGCCATTAATTTGACTAATCTCTCTCTCTCTCTCTCTCATCCTCTTCCTGAAGGTTCAGGTGCGAACGACGTCAGCTGGTGAAACTTTACACCCGACAGTGGATGAGGCACGGAAAGCCCCACACACTTTCTGGAAACGGCACGACGAGCTACAACGCCTGCCACACCCCAACAAAACCTCTCACACTCACCCACACACGCACTCTCCTGCAGACAGCACTGCGTTAGAAAAATAAAGACTTTATCACTGTTTTACTGCTTCACCCTTCCCGGCTATTCCTCTTACACTGGTGGAGGATGCGGGCATAGAGGACAGACCCGCCAACAACGGCAGAAAAAAAAAATATATATATAAAAATAAGTATTAATAAATAAATAAATTATCATTAATTAATTACTTAATTGGTTAACTGATTAACTATTAAATAATAATTAACTAACTATAAATAAATTTGTAAATTATCCAATTAGTTGAATAATTAGCTGCATAATTAATTAATTAATTAATTATGTAAAATAAAATACAATTACATTAAATTTAACATTAAATTAAAAAAAAAGAGAGAAAGAAACATGGACCCCGCACTAAAAAAACCCACCTGTTGGAAACTTTTACACAGCCACTGTCGAAAGCCTCCGAGCAATGGCCACCCTCAAGTTCGGCCAAGCTGGACAGTGGCCCCCGACAGCCCTTGGTGCCTCTGGGCCACAGCCCACCCGCCAACACCATCCCGCACCTGGAGGGCCCGCGGCCGTCACCTGTCCATGTAATCCCGAGCCCATGCCCACAGAGCTGAGGATGGAAACCACCAGGCCGACCCAGAAACCGTGTATAGCAGGGGTGCCTCCGTTTATGGCAATGCATTAGGACCGGCCCAGCAGGCCTACATGGCCCAGGACGACAGAGACGCACCACGGGAGGTAAGGCCTACACACTAATCCTCTGTCTTCTGTCTTCCACCAGGTGAACTTGGAGGGAAGTTTGGATGGGGACAAGAAGGAAGACGACTGCCTGAAGCACTGCTGTACACAGGTGCAGTGATAGAGGGGTGTCAACCAAAGCCCTGATCTGTTGAGTCCCTACCGCATCTCCTTCTCGGGCCCGGTCCCTCTTATCAATGGGCATGACGCTGCACGAGCAGGTGGACCCTCCTGATGGCACCTAAATCAAAGACCCAAATAGTAATGCACCTGGCCCACGCCCATCCCCTCGGTTGCCACCTGGGGCCAAAAACACCCTGGAAAAGCTGAGGATGATCCTTGTGTGGGCCCGGATGGATGCAGAGGTCCGGGGCTTCTGCCAGCAATGCCCTCAGTACAAGACACCACCGCCGCACAGAGGCCCCGTCCCGGCCCCTATCCCTCTGCCCATTATTCCCTTGGGCGAGTGACATGGACCTCATGGGCCCCTTCCCAAGTCTGCCGGGGCCATGAGTACATCTTGGTGGCGGGTACACCCCGAGGAGTACACCCCAGAGCGGGTCCTCCACTTGGGTAACACGGGGTACCTGTAACATTCCAGAGATTGATGGACATCCTCCTGCGCCCCACCGCATGTTTGCAGCTGCCTACCTGGATGACGAATCATCTACTCCTCCACGTGGTTGGATCACCTGTTTCATCTGGGAGAGGTCCTGAAGGCCTGACAGCCGACCCCAAGAAATGCCACCCAGGGCTAACTGAGGCCCAGTACCTGGGATATCGTGATACGGGGGATGCTGAAGCCACAAACAAAGAAAATCGAAGCTGTAGAGGACTACCCTCGACCCACGCAAAAAACAGGTATGTGCCTTCTTGTGGTTGGCGGGTTTACTACGGAGGTTTTTGCCTCAACTTCTCTGCTGTAGCTTCCCCCTCTCAGATCTCACCAAAGAAAGCCAACCGGACCGGGTTAAATGGGTCAGCCAAAGCGAGAGGGCCCTCCAAGTTCTGAAATGTGCCCTCACCAGTGCACCAGTACTGCGCAACCTGGACTTCACCATCCCATTCACGGTGCACACCGATGCATTCGAAACAAGGCTTGGCACAGTTCTCTCACAAACTTTCAAGGGGGCAAGAAAACACTCGGTCCTCTATATCAGCTGGAAGTTGTCACCCGCTGAGAGGAAATCCGCAGCCGTGGACCAGCTTCCTGCATATCTGTGCTCCCTACACTGAGCTATTCCCCTAACACATTCTAAACATTGATCTGATATTGCTATATTATAGTCTACAGGGTTGTCATAATACTGTCTGGTTTTAATTTAATAGCCTGAATTTCACATCTAATATTTTCAGTCTTCCCAATGACAAATTTCATGAAATCTTCACTGCTATGTAGTGATTGAGTGCTTTTTCCTGTAGTGGTTTTATTCCTTGTTAATTTTGCTACTGTGTTGAATAGAAATCTAGAATTGTTTTTGTTATCTCCTATTAAGGTGGAGATTTTCTATTGTTCAGTGGACCCTCCAGCCATGCTATTTGGAATAAAACCAATTTGGTTGGACTAATTACGTTCTAATTGTAGAGTGGTCTGTTTTAAGGTACGCATTTGATCATTATACCAGGGTGCTAGATTTTTCTCTCCAATTAATTTTCTTTTTGAGTCTGGCCACCTATCTAGCATGTAGCAGAGTGTTGACTTTAAGCATTCAGTCGCCTGATTGAGTTCTATCAGATCAGACGGTGATCTAAATCTAATTGATGATGAACATTTGGCTTAGGTTTACTTGACCGATCGTTATCAATTCGTTGATGTAAATGGCTACTCCACGCACACCGAGGTTAAATTTGGTGTTCTCCATATGCTACCTCTAGGTCAAATTATTTGTAAACATTGAATTAGCTTCCACTGTTATCCTGATGATACACAGGCTGCATGTTTCAGCAAATGCCAGAGGACAGACAGCAGCTTAGTAAAGTTGAGAATGTAGGGACATTAAGCACGTTGGATGCTAACTAACTTCCTTTACTTAATTCTGATATGACAGAAGTACTTGTATTAGGACCACGTGTTGCTAGAAGTAAGCTTCCTGATCACATATTTACTTTGGATGGTCTTTCTGTTTCATCATGTGCAGCAGTAAAAGATCTTGGTGTGATTGTTGACTCTAGCCTATCATCTGATGCTCATGTAGATAATATTACTAACACTAAAAATAATATTAAAAACACTAAAAAAACAATCCACCTTGTTGAACCAGAAAAGTAATAAAACACCGGAGTGTTAAGCTTGACTGTGCCTCCTTTTCCTTTGCCCGCCTTTAAGTTTGTCACAATGGCATAATCTGATATCTTAATAACATTTGTCTTTATATTATATATAAGTGAATCCATAAATCATCAAATCAAACTGTCTAAAAGGTCAATACCTTTCTTTAAAAGTAGTAACATCAATATCAAATTTGCTTTTGTTGTGGCAAAAAAAAGATTTTGGACAATGATAAATCTAGATGTGAATTGAGTGTGAATTTGTGTGTTTCATGTTTTTTTTTTTTTTTTTTTGTTTTTTTTTGTAAAAAAAAAAAAAAATTTCTTTCAGCTGCATTTGTTACCAGAAATGTTTGTGTTTTGTTTTAAAAAAAAAAAACTTGGTAAATGAGTATCTTTGATGTTGTTTTGAAATTTCATATACATATTAATGTTTTTGTAACCTTTTAATATTTTACTGCACTATACTAAACAGTTAAAATTTTCGTGTGAACTATTTAGACCTATGAATAAGTTCAGAGTCTGACCCGATCAATAAAGTGCAGTAGGAGTTTGTTATTATCCACCATAACAACATAAAAATGCAACTCACTGTTTGTCTCATATGAACACTTCAGAGTCACAGTGTGTGTGTGTCTTTCCGACAATGTGACGTCTTCATCCTTTGGTCCAATTTTATCTGCAATACTGCCTATATTAACGAACATAAAAAAAATTAAGTAAACCCAAAACATGAATGTAAGAAATTAGTCACTTCATTCTTAAACATATGGGTATTAATTAATACAATTAAGTAAGTAATTCAAATTAATTACCTGTTGCTACAGCCAGAATGAGTGATGTGTATCTCACTATGTACAGTAAGTTGTGTAGTTGAGCCATTTCTGAGACCCTCATCGCCCGATCGCACTTCGACAGACACACACTCCCCTCACCATCCGTCTTGAATAAAGATACCTCCACGAGCAACCTTGAAACGGGCTCCTGTGTGTCTGTGCTCCGCCCACCACGGGCTGAATTCCCCACATTAGTAATAAACAGGTCCCAATTAAGAATATTTACAAAGCTGCTAAGAATTTTCAGCACCATTCGTGTCTTGCAGTAATTTTCCTGCTTCCAACTAACCTGCTGTCTCATTTATGAACCTCGCGTATGCATAATGCGTGGAAATTGTGCATATATCTTTATACATAGAAATGTAATTTATCAAGTTCTTCTTGTGTGTGAGGAGGTGTGTATATTTACACAAACATCTGAACCTCTAGTAGTAGAAAAATGCAATTGCGGGTAAATTGATTAAAAGGAACTCTCATCCCACTTACTGCCAATCATATCAGCATAATGACATAATAGTGTAATTAGTGGGGTTTTTTTGTGCTCACGAAGTACAGACAGGTGGTACATGTTTTTATGAGTGAGTGTCTCATCAACTGATTTCCTTTGCCCAGTTCAGTTAATTCATATAGGATGATCATCTGTCTAACACCCTAATTATAGCATTCAGTGCTTTTGTG
This sequence comes from Ameiurus melas, assembly GCA_012411365.1. Classification (NCBI taxonomy): domain Eukaryota; kingdom Metazoa; phylum Chordata; class Actinopteri; order Siluriformes; family Ictaluridae; genus Ameiurus; species Ameiurus melas. The sequence goes on along the minus strand of CM022756.1, from coordinate 35,866,221 downwards.
CATTGTGAAAGTTGTGACACAACACTGCATTCTGTGCACTGTGTAAGATGAATGTGGGCAGTAGAAGAAGAGCACAGCAAGACCTATATTATGAAATCTTCTTCCAAATGTATATTTTCTGTCATCATCATCATTCTGGTATTTTAATAATGGCAAAGTGTGGGGAATGTTAATTCACTCTATTTTATTCTAAAGTCAGAGGCTTACAGTTCTATGCTCAGAGTCTTGAACCCACTTCTTCAACTTCTTAACAAGACCATAATGAGGAAAAAGGATGAGTGTGATATAACATGGTTCAATATATCATAAGCTAGATAATACCTATGCATAGTTTTCTGTCTTTTCTTCTTCTGGTTATTCTTCAACACTTTCATGTGTGAGGTATATTTAGGTTTTTACAGTGCAGTTGGATTTTCTGTCATTGTGGGCTGCCGGGTGCAGTAGAATAGTGCAGAATCTTATATTGTTGCAGAAATGATTTCCAACGCGCTTCAAACTCTTTTGAACTTTAGCAGACAAATGAGAATGAGTAGTATCTCCTGTCTGATTTGTAAATATATTTCCAATGAGGCTGTTCATATGACTCAAAAAACTGGAAATATAAAGAATTCACAACATTAAAGTCCATAAATGAAGTTATGTGAATAAAGTGGAATGATACAGGAAAATGTATTGAACACGCTAAAAAAAAGCAGTTCTCCAAGGCACGACAAATAGGACACAGAACCAATTGAAATCCTTAAGTAATTATACCCCCTATCTGTGCAAATTAATATCAGCTGAGTTAGTAAATTGACGGTCTATTAAAATGCTTTTAATTAGCAAGCTGACACACAAGAAACATCTCATGATGGGTAAAAGCAAAGAGCTCTCCCAAGACCTTCGGAACCTTATTGTTGCAAAACATATTGATAGAATTGGATACAGACATATTTCAAAACATTTGAATCTTCCAGTAAGCACCATTGGGGCCATTATCCGCAAGTTGAAGCAACATCACTTCGTCATCAACATGCACAGGAGCTCCTCGCAAGAGTTCTGACCAGGGCCTCAGAAGAATAATCAGAAGAGTAGCCCAAGAGCCAGTGACCACTCAAAGAGCTCCAGAAACACTTGGAGCCAGCAGGCACCATCATCAGAGAGAAAACAATAAGCAATGCACTCCACTGCTCACACTCACCCCGCAAGACTCCATTTCTAAAGAAAAGGCATGTCGAAGCTTGTTTATCATTTGCTACAACTCATTTGGGTAAGCTTATGAAATACTGGGAGATTGTAGTCTGGTCAGACGAGAGCAAGATGTAACATTTAGGCTATCATACTACACACCATGCTTGGAGAAGAAATGACGCTGCACATCACCCTATACCAACAGTGAAGTTTGGAGGTGGAAGCATCATATGTTTTTCATCACATGGTTTTCATCACATGGTACTGGCAAACTTCATATAATTGAAGGAACGATGAATGGAGCCCTTTACCAAGAGATTCTTGAAAATAATCTGCTGCCATCCACCAGAATGATGATGAGACGTGGGTGGCCTTCCATCAGGACAACGATCCAAGGCATACAGCAAAGGAAACTCTCAGTTGGTTTCAGAGAAAAAAAAAATCAAGGTGTTAAAATGGACCAGTCAATCACTTGACTTTAATACAATTGAACAAGATTTAAAGACAATATGTTTAGAACAATGGGCCAAAATCACGTCTGAATACTGTGGCCAATTAATTTATTAAGTAGGTAAGAATTTTACTCAAGTACAATTAAAACTACTCAAATAATTATTACTCAGATAAAAGTGAAAGTAATAATGTTAATAACTACTTGAGTAAGAGTAATAAAGTATCCAATGAGAAGCCTACTCAGGTAGTAATTTACTTGGTACTTCAGATCTGATTTAAAATGGGAAAATCCCAAATCCCAGACTACATGGAGAACTATAAATCATACCTCTCCTTGAATGTCTGTCTGTTCTGTTTATGTGATATGAAACTTGGGTTCAAGATACCGCAGTCCTGTGCTGGGTACAATAAAAGAGAACCTGTCATTTTCATCACAAAATCTCAAACACATACCCCAAAACACATACCCCACAACATTTTCCTGTTGACTGCCTTTTTTCACGTTAACACAAACTTGTTAGCATTTGCATTAAAACAAAAGAAAAACAAAAGAACAGTCTATAAAAACAGAACAGAATAAAAATTGTGTCTTGCCTCTGTCCACATGCTTGCTTTTTCCCCATTTTGGTCATTATCTTCCAGGACTGAGCCACTAAAAAAGTAAGGACATATTCGGTTTATCGCTATAGTGTACAATATATGTAACCAAATGGAAAATGGTCTGATTTTGTTTCTTTCCTTGCATTGTATAACATCTATTTCGTGTTCAGATGAACATTTCCAGCTAAGTATAAAGGCACGAAAAGCTATTGTTGTATAAGTTATCCTGCAGGTGTCAGTAAGTAGCGATGTTGGGTACAAGTGAAGAGGCTAGACACGCACACACACTACGCAATGTTTCTTTGAGAAGTACGGGAGAGAAGTTCGCTCTTTGGTTTTGCTTGGTAGATTTCACATCATCCAGTGCTAAATGTAATAGTTGATGACAATTTTGTGTTAAATACCACTTCTAGATGTATGTTTTCTTGGTTTATGACAAGAAAGTATCATATTAAGAGTTATATCGCATGTAATGTCTGCGATGGTATAATGCAACGCCATGTGGTGCAAGGGAATTTATTTATTTATTTTTTCCTTTGCTAGTTCACGTTGTTATATGCTTCAATTTAAATAGTTTTTTGAGTGTTTTATGTGATTAGTAATTTTTTGTAGTTTTATGATTTTGTCTAAAATGTTGGGAGTTTCAACTTCTGGAATTGAAGGTATTTTGCGCTTCAGGAGCCAATAATTTTGTGAGTGTTATTTTATTTTTATTTCTTTCTTATGAAGAATGTATTAATTTGTTTTCTTTTCCTTTTTATTTTATCAAATTAGTCCCACTGCCGTATTGTTGTATTGTCAGATGTAAAACTTGTTAGCAACATTTGTGGCTGCAGTTCAGAAGATTTTTTTAGCCCCAAAGAATTCACCATGTAACTGACCATCAGTAAAAGAAGATGACAGTGTTGTAATTTTGTATCTTAAGTGAATGAAGTGTTGTATTTGATCAAAATAGACTTTTATCAAAAAGTGTGGTATTTTATTAAAATAGTATTTTATGTGAACAGAGGCAAGACCAACCAGAAATAATAGTGTCTTATTGGCTGACACATCTCAATTCAGCCAAATGCTAGCTCACACTGTGATTTAGTGTGAGGGGAAAAAAAGGATATATTCTTATTTATTTATTTATTTTTCCAGTAAAGGCATTGAAACTAAAACACTAACATCTTCCCATGCTGAACAGGAAAACAAAGTGTGTAAATGTCTATATGATTTCTGAGTTATGGAAATACATAAAGACATATAAAGCATAAAGACAGCTAATGTACTTTGCATGGCACTGTAGTAGCTAAACCCATACAATGATAGCTCAGTTGTACCTCTCTTTAGGTAGCAACACCAAGCAAGCCTAGTCTCGTGTTAGATAAGCTAAATGTTTTACATTTCATTGAGCTGAGGCAAGTTTTATAATAAATCCATCTTTTTGTCTGGTCATACATTGACAGGTAAGTTACAACAGCTTCCATAAAACAAAACTTTTGTCCACTAGCTGAGCTGAGAATAATAATAATAATAATAATAATAATAATAATAATAATAATAATAATAATAATAATAATATTAATAACAAACTTTATTTTATAAAGCACCTTTAAAGCAGCTTCTCAAAGCGCTGTACATAAAATCACAAATAACAGAAAAATAAAACAAATAAAAAATTATTAAATCCAATACAACAACAATATAAAAAGAAATATAAAACAATCTAAAAAGACATCAGGAATCGAATGCAAGTTTAAAAAAAGTGTGTTTTTAAAAGAGCTTTAAAAATGCCAAACGTCTGGGCTTCCGTGAGTTCAGGACGTAGACAGAAAAAGCCCTGTCACCCATAGATTTAAGGTGGGTTAGTGGAACAGATAATAAATTACCCTGTGAGGATGGTTCGAATTCGGCGTTCAATAGAGTAAGAGGTGAAGTTTGAGTCTCCTGCTGATTTCGATTAAAATTTTTTATTAATTAGCACTTTTTTTTGGTAATATAATATATTTTGACTTATTCTATTTTATACTTTTAACTCGGTTCGTTAAGATGTCGGGGAAAAACTCGAAAATCAGTGGTAGCATTCAGACAAAACTGAGATCTAGTGTGCGCACCGCAAGCGCGTCTCCTTCTCGCCGTGAATCCGCAGCCGCGCCTCCCTCTCACCATTACCCGCACCCGCGCCTCCTTCTCCTCAGGAATCCGTAGCCACGCTCCCTTCTCTCCGTGAACCGACTGCATCCGCATCCCCGAGCGGTGGCCCTGACCTCGCCACACTCAGGTTTGAGTTGCTGGCTTTACTGAGGAAGGACATCGCCGATATTTTTAAAAAGGAGTTCCAGGAGCATCAGAATCACCAGGAGAATCTTCAGAAGTCTCTCAGGGATGCGCTGTCTACTATCCAGCTCGACCTGCAGGTCATGAAAACACAGCAGGCTGGTGATAAAGTCGCTACCGAGGCCACCATATCAACACTGAAAGGTACCGTTGGGGAGATGGAGCACGCGCTCTCCGGTTACACCGTTCACATGAAGACTACTATCGAGTCTGTCACTGTGACCGTGACTCAATTACAGAATAAATGTGAGGATCTGGAGTCGAGGTCACGGCGCAATAATGTTCCAGAGGGCTCTGACACCTGTACAATCGCTGCTGTTAAACTCTTATAACCGGGGTGAACTGCATCATCTACACAGTGTAGTGTTTGTTTGTCTGTTTATCTATTTATTTATTTTAGTTATTATTATTTTTATTATTATTATTATTATTTTGTTGTTATTTCTTTACTTCTTTCATTATATATATTTTTTTCTTTTATTCTTTATTCTTTTTTTTTGCACTCGGCCTTCCAGCTCTACATAATTCGAATTCTTATATTGTCGGTGCAATATTACTTCGTTATTCTCTTCTTGTATTTTATTTTAATATGCTACACTGTGTAATAATATTAGTTATAAGTAGGTATGGACATTATATTTGTTGAAGTGCGCAGACTATTTATTAGATTTTAAGTCAGCAGGGGACTTTTTTCTTACTGGAATTATTATTTTTTTTTTTTTGTAATTTTTTTTTAGCTTACTCTAGGTCCACTTTGTAAACAACCCTAGGGGTGATACACTGCTGTCTCCTTTGTTTTATGGAGACTTTGGGTGTGTGTCCCTCTTCAGCTCCAATTGGTTATTTATATTCTTATTTTTACTTTAGTTCTTGGGTTTTATAATTAATATAAACAGCGACAGCTATTGAGTAGGCATGATGAGCCTTGGGGGGGGGGGAATTTATTTTTTTTTATTTATTTTTATGTAATTAATTAATTAATTTATTTATTATTATTATTATTATTATTATTATTATTATTATTATTATTATTATTATTTACATTTTTTTCTCAATGAAATATTTGGGGAAGGGAGGGGAGAAAAGGTAAATGAATCACATGAATATGAATCACATGAAAATGAGTTACATGTAAATGAATCACATGCATGAATATGAATCACATGAAAATGAATCATATGTAAATGAAATCAGATTCCAAACTCTCCACCATGGCCAAGACCAAAGAGCTCTCCAAGGATGTCAGGGACAAGATTGTAGACCTACACAAGTCTGGAATGGGCTACAAGACCATTGCCAAGCAGCTTGGTGAGAAGGTGAAAACAGTTTGTGCGATTATTTGCAAATGGAAGAAACACAAAGGAACTGTCAATCTCCCTCGGCCTGGGGCTCCATGCAACATCTCACCTCGTGGAGTTCCAATGATCATGAGAACAGTGAGGAATCAGCCCAGAACTACACGGGAGGATTGTGTCAATGATCTCTAGGCAGTTGGGACCATAGTCACCAAGAAAACAATTGATAACACACTACGCCGTGAAGGACTGAAATCCTACAGCGCCCGCAAGGTCCCCCTGCTCAAGAAAGCACATATACAGTACATGCCCATCTGAAGTTTGCCAATGAACATCTGAATGATTCAGAGGACAACTGGGTGAAAGTGTTGTGGTCAGATGAGAACAAAATGGAGCTCTTTGGCATCAACTCACCTTTCCGTATTTGGAAGAGGAGGAATGCTGCCTATGACCCCAAGAACACCATCCCCACCATCAAACATGGAGGTGGAAACATTATGCTTTTATGCTCGCATCACAAGGAACGATGGATGGGGCCATGTACCGTCAAATCTTGGTGAGAACTTCCTTCCCTCAGTCAGGGCATTGAAAACTCAGAGGATTCATTCTTCAACTCGGAAGATTCATTCTTCACACTTTTCAACTCAGAGGATTCATTCTTCAACTCGGAGGATTCATTCTTCAACTCGAAGGATTCATTCTTCACACCTTTCAACTTTCACACCTTTCAAGGATTCATTTTTCAACTCGGACGCGGGAGGCTGTGCTTGAACTTGCACAGTCTGGATCCGAGGTTGTGCATCGTGTAACTGGGCTTAGAACTGGGCTCTCGCTGACAGGAGGCTTCGGCTTGACCGCTTTCTTTAACTGCTGTGTATACGGTCCCTCAGCTTTCTCTTCTGCCATTCCAGCTGCTGTCGTACCGTAGCATGCTGTAACGCCATGTGACGCTCATGCTCTAGCTCCGTGTTCAACCTGTCCACGAGTGTGTCTGTGTTCACCACTCGCTCCATCACGAGCTCAAAGTCCCTCTGTTTACTTGCAAGTCCATCTGTCAGTTGTGACATGCACACCTTCAGCTCTCATTTCTCTTCTTGGAGGGATGCATGTAGGGTGTCTCTGTCCTGCAGTACCTGCTTCAGACGGTGATCGGCTGCAGACAGATCCCTCATCAGTTGTTCCCTTTCGGCTGTCAGACCTTTGACTGTGCGTTCTTTCTCGTTGGCGCTGCTCAGTGCTGCATCTCGCGCCCCTCGGCGTTTCTCCATCTCACGTATCTGGTCCCCGAGCTGAGTCTCGGCCTGTTTTAGCTATCCATGTGTTTGGTCATGAGCTTCTACCTTGAGGATGAATTGTGTTTCTTGCTCAGAAAGTTCAAAAAAAGAAAGCTTTTTCTGTGCTGCTTCCGCTTGTGCTCTTAATTTTTGTTCGTCCTTGAGCTCCTCCTCCATCTTACACGCTTGGTCCAGCTTTTCATCCTTTTCGGCCGTTATCACTTGTAGGCAGTGGAGCCGCTTTTCCATGCTTTTTCGTCTCTCTCTCTCCTCCTTCAGTTGCTCACTCAGCTGTTTGTGTTCACCGTCTAGCTGACACAGCAGGGAATCGGCAACTCGTTTACGGAGTATCTCCTCGTGCAGCGACACTTGTGTTGTCTGCAGCTGTGTCTCGGCTTCAGACAGGCAGTGGCGTAAATTCTCCAGTTCTAGCTGCATCTCGCACATTTTGTCAGTCCTTTCCCTTCTTTTCTTGCCATCATCCTTCTTCCTTGGCGTGGCAGTGACTGTACTCGGAGGCGTGGCTGTGATCCGGGTCTTTGTGTGAGCTGGAGATATGGCAGGGACTGGAGACGTGACGAGGAAGGGAGACGTGATTAGGACTGGAGAGGTGATGGGGCTCGGAGAGGTGATAGGGTATGGAGACTCAGCTGGCTGTGCTGTGGTGTTAGTGTTTACCTCCTTTTGATGTCTCACATGCGCGTAGAGGTCCAGCATTAGCTGGCCAAATCACATCCCCGAGCACTTTATCCAGGTCATACCTTGTTCCACGCTCTCCAAATTCCTCAAAAAATAAGTCCGTGAACTGTTGGACATTCTCCAGCACTCCGGGTCTCGCTGTGCCCATGCGCGAGCCGGATCGTAAAAGCGAGAGGTGATGAACCGGATAAACTGTCCCTCAGTCTAACTCTGACAGTCACGGATGAAGAACTCCAGACCGCTGTAACGACCAGAGTATCGGTCCGGCATTTCTTCCCTAAACCGCTGTGGAAACTGTACTGAATCCAGGGCCAGGATACCGGTTGGTGAGTCGCGAGTTCGGTGTCCTTGCCGTACTTCCGCGGCTTCTCTGGTGAGGCGGTTGGATCTCTTCATGATCTGCTACGCCCTTGGGTGGTTCGTGATTTCTGTTACGAATACGTGACCTTGTTGTAGACAGAGGCAGACTGGACACAGGTGTAGGCGCAGATCGATGCTTTATTTACAAGCTTTGAAGATACAGGGCACACTCTTCATTCAAAGCACAGAACGCAAAGCATAACGTTAACTCAAATTACTTCCGTATTTAACTACAACTCAAAACACATATTCACGTATATACATATATAAACATAAACATACATATATACACATAAACATAATCATGAGCGACGCGCTCGGGAAACACAGGTCCCTTAAATAGAGCAGGTGATCAGCATAACCGCTGACACCTGCTGAGAGTCCGCGGCCACGTACGGTCATGCACCGCACTTGCTCGTGCCCGACTCAACTGCGCCACAGCGGCCCCCAGTGGCCGTGTTGTCACACATATAATTATCCTTAATAAAACTGATCAAATATAATTTTTTGTGATCTTATGACTGGTGATTGTCATTTAATATGAGCAAACAGATAAATCTCAGTGCTGCAGAGTTTATCACTGTGTATATGTTTTTTTTTTCTGTACAAAAACTGTAACATTTATAAATGTAAAGCAATAACCACATAAGATGGAACAACTAAAAGGTAACAGCTAATCTAAATTAGTGCTTGGAAAGCTGGTAAATTCACATGACAAACTTACTGTCCTATTAGATAAATTTAATCAGATGCCTGATCATGAATCACAGCATAATATTTTTAACAAACATACTTTGGTAACACGTTACAATAAGGTACAAAAATATGGATATATTAACAACTGAACTAATGCTTACATGATCAATTAATACATGAGCTAATACTTAACGCATCATGAAATAATGAAGCGTATACATAGAATTGAGTCATGTGTATACAGCGATTCATATTTGTACTTGTTAAGCTTTAATAATCTGTTACTTGTTCTGTTAGTTAATATCAGTAATTACAGTATCTCACAAAAGTATGTATACCCCTCACATTTTTGTAAACATTTGATTATATCTTTTCATGTGACAACACTGAAGAAATGACACTTTGCCACAATGTAATGTAGTGAGTGTACAGTTTATGTAACTGTGTAAATTTGCTGTCCCCTCAAAATAACTCAACACACAAAAGTGAGTACACCCCTAAGTATAAATGTCCAAATTGGGCCCAATTAGCCATTTTCCCTTCCCGGTGTCATGTGACTTGTTAGTGTTACAAGGTCTCAGGTGTGAATGGGGAGCAGGTGTGTTAAATTTGGTGTCATCGCTCACACACTCCCTCATACTGGTCACTGGATGTTCAACATGGCACCTCAAGGCAAAATAACTCTCTGAGGATCTGAAAAAATATGAAATAAATGTTGCTCTACATAAAGATGGCCTAGGCTATAAGAAGATTGCTAAGACCCTGAGAATGAGCTATAGCACAGTGACCAAGGCCATACAGGGGTTTAACAGGACAGGTTCCACTCAGAACAGGCCTCACCATGGTCAACCAAAGAAGTTGAGTGCATGTACTCAGCATCATATCCAGAGGTTGTCTTTGGGAAATAGACATATGACTGCCAGCATTGCTGCAAAGGTTGAAGGGGTGGGGGATCAGCCTGTCAGTGCTCAGACCAAACACCACACACTGCATCAAATTGGTCTGCATGGCTGTCGTCCCAGAAGGAAGCCTCTTCTACAGATGATGCACAAGAAAGCCTGCAAACAGTTTGCTGAAGACAAGCAGATTAAGGACATGGATTACTGGAACCATGTTCTGTGGTCTGATGAGAAAAGATAAACTTATTTGGTTCAGATGGTGTCAACGACAAGTGTGTCTTGCCTACAGTCAAGCATGATGGTAGGAGAGTCATGGTCTGGGGCTGCATGAGTGCTGCCGGAACTGGGGAGCTACAGTTCATTGAGGGAACCATGAATGCCAACATGTACTGTGACATACAGAACATGATCCCATCCCTTTGGAGACTGAGCCGCAGGGCAGAATTCCAGAATGATAATGATCGCATCGCGATAAGCTGTAACCGCTAGCATCACCTACCGCTAGTCTATTTTACATTTGCATTTCATATTTTGAATTTACCACTGTTTTGTTTAAAAAACAAATATGTCCACCGTCTCTTCTGTTCTGAGTGCAGATGACTCGCTCGAGCTTCACATGGTGCTTCTGCCCACACACCCAAGGTAAGCACACAGTGTGGTATTTCCATTCCCAGCCCCTCTACGCCGTGTGTTTCTCTGTGCAGGGACCGTGCAGGCAGGACTTTCCCAGCCGTGGTCTCCATCACACCGGCGCCAACACACCTCGGGCCTTGGGTGAACCAGTGGCGGAAGGTGCAGGCTGTACCCCGGCGAGGGTTTCTCCACCACCGGTGTTCCAGATTCCAACCCGGAACAGCTTCACCCCTCTCCGCCAGACCAGACCCAACGCCGTGATCGTCGGGGACTCCATCGTGCGGAACGTCCGTGTAGCCTCATCCAAAGGTAAGGTGCACACACACTGTTTTTCTGGTGCTCGTGTTCTTGATGTCGCTGTGCAGGTATCCAGGATCCTGAAGTAGGACGAGTGCATTGGAGCGGTTGTGCTGCACGCCGGGACGAACGACACCAGGCTACGGCAGACGGAGGTTCTGAAGAGGGACTTCTCCAGCCTGATCGAGATGGCGGAGGCAGATCACCCACAGCGAAGATCAGTTCAAACACTCAATCATTATATAGCAGTGACGATTTCATGAAATTTTTCATTTTTAAAATTGAAAATATTAGATGTGAGATACAGGTCATTAAATTACAACCGGTCAGTAATATAACAAACCCATTAGATGACAATGTGGCAATATCGGATCAATGTTTAGAGTGTTTTGCTCCACTTAGAGAGACTGAACTAGCTACACTAATCTCATCAGCCAATTTATCAACCTGCATACTAGATCCCATACCTAAATGTTTGTGTAAACAGATTTGTCCAGGAGTAATTAAGTCACTTTTAAATATAGTAAATTCTTCCCTAACCACTGGCTATGTACCTAAATCACTTAAATTAGCAGTTATTAAACCATTGATAAAAAAAAACCTGACTTTGACCCATCCCAATTGTCCAGCTATAGACCAATATCGAATCTTCCCTTAATCTCTAAGATTTTAGAAAAGGTTGTAGCAAAGCCGTTGTGCTCGTACTTAGATAGGAACAACATTTATGAAATGTATCAATTAGGATTTAGACCTCATCATAGCACAGAGACAGCTTTAGTTAAAGTAGTAAATGACCTTCTTCTGACCTCTGATCAGGGCTGTGTCTCGCTGCTTGTGTTACTCGACCTTAGTGCAGTTTTTGATACTATAGATCACACTATTCTCCTTGATAGATTAGAAAATGTCGTTGGCATTAAGGGAACAGTCCTTTCCTGGCTCAGGTTTTATCTGACCGATCGTTATCAGTTCGTAGATGTAAATTGTGATTTCTCCATGCGTACTGAGGTTACTTTTGGAGTTCCACAGGGTTCTGTTTTAGGTCCATTGCTTTTCACTTTATATAAGCTACCCCTAGGACAAATTATTCGTAAACATGGAATTAGCTTCCACTGTTATGCTGACGATACACAGCTGTATGTTTCAGCGAAGCCAGAGGACAGACAGAAGCTTAGTAAAGTGGAGAATTGTGTAAAGGACATTATACGATGGATGTTAACTAACTTCCTCTTACTTAATTCTGATAATACAGAAATACTTTTATTAGGACCACGTGTAGCTATAAGTAATCTTTCTGACTACACATTAACTCTGGATGGTCTTTCTGTTTCATCATGTACAGTAGTTAAAGACTTCGGAGTGATTATTGACTCCAGTCTTTCATTTGATGCTCATGTAGATAATATTACTAAGATAGCTTTCTTTCATCTCAGAAATATTTCTAATATAAGAAACATATTGTCACTACATGATGCAGAAATACTGGTTCATGCATTCATCACCTCTAGATTAGATTACTGTAATACCATACTGTCTGGATGTTCCAGTAAGAACATAAATAAACTCCAGTTAGTCCAGAATGCAGCTGCTAGAGTCCTAACTAGAACTAGAAGATACGACCACATCACCCCGATCTTATCCACACTGCACTCGCTCCCAGTAAAATTTCACATTAAGTTTAAAGTACTTTTATTAACTTTTTAGTACTTTTATTAAAGTACTTTTCGCCTACTCAGATCAAAAGGTACAGTCTATTTGACATTACCTCGAATAATGAAGGCTACAGCAGGGGAAAGAGCCTTCGCTTATAGAGCCCCACAGTTGTGGAACAGTCTTCCTATTAGTGTTCGGGACTCAGACACAGTCTCAGTGTTTAAGTCTAGGCTCAAATCACATTTTTTTTACTCAAGCTTACCCTGACTAGATTCTATCTCACTACTTCACAGTCCTAATAATCGTTTATCTCCCTCTCTCTCTTTTTGCCGAGCCCCACACGAATGTATGGAGATATTGGAGATCCAGATCCATTCTGCCTCTGGATGAGCCCAAATCTTCTGCTTGGACTACGGCTGCTCCTAAGGCCATGCAGACTTCTCATTTTCACATTATCTGTGTTACCTTCACATTATCTGTGTTACCCAGATGAGGATGGTTTCCCTTCTGAGTCGGGTTCCTCTCAAGGTTTCTTCCTCAAAAAACATCTTAGGGAGTTTTTCCTTGTCACCATCGCCACTCAGTGGCTTGCTCAGTTGGGATAAATTCCATTTATGTTTCTCTCTGTTTTATATCTGTTTGTCTCTGTTTATCTGTTTCTCACTGTTTATATCTGTTTCAATTTCTGTAAAGCTGCTTTGAGACAATGACTATAGTAAAAAGTGCTATACAAATAAAATTGAATTGAATTGAATTGAAATCTCCAGGCCTAAACCCATATAGCATCTGTGGAGCATCCTCAAACGGAAGGTGGAGGAGCACAAGGTCTCTAACATCCGCCAGCTCTGTGATGGCATCATGTAGGAGTGGAAGAGGACTCCAGTGGCAACCTGTGAAGCTCTGATGAACTACATGCCCAAGAAGATTAAGGCAGCGCTGGAAAATAATGGTGGCCACACAAAATATTGACAATTTGGGCCCAATTTGGACATTTTCACTTAGGGGTATACTCACTTTTGTTGCCAGCAGTTTAGACATTAATCGCTGTGTGTTGAGTTATTTTGAGGGGACAGCAAATGTACACTGTTAAATAAGCTGTACACTCACTACTTTACATTGTAGCAAAGTGTCATTTCTTCAGTGTTGTCACATTAAAAGATAATATCAAATATTAACAAAAATTTGAGGGGTGTACTGACTTTTGTGAGATAATGTACTATATCCTGTTAAAATTCTGATGGCCTGCCAGCACACTGTTGCCATGTTATGAGCAAATCTATGCTGTCTACAGTGTGTACGAAGGTACTCATGTCTTTGTAAAAATAAGATTCTCCTGATTCGATAGATGTAAACCATTTTGAGATACAATCACAACAGCAGCTACAGTCAATGTCTCTATCAGACCACCGATATACAGTACATACAAACACCATATATGAAGCCTCATAGTAATTTACTGATCTGTAACATCTTGACAAAAATGTTGTAGCTTGTATGTGTAGCATGCTAGTGGTCGTAGCTGGGTATCCAGTGTTTAAGTATAGTAAGTATAGACCACGCTCCTTGGGTTTTGTTTGTGAGTTTATTAATAAAAAGACTTTGACCTGCACCTGCATCCGCCTCCAGTCCTGTCTCATAACACCACCCACTAATCATCATCATCACAGTCCATGAATCACTACAATGAATTACAATTCCAAGCATTATATTCTCTGAAATTTGATTTTCAATCACTTTTTTAAATTTAATTCTTTATAGGGTATGCTGACATAAATGTCACAGAGACAAAAAAAAAAAAAATGCAGCAAGACCTAAGAGAGGGATCCTTTTTGAGAAACCAAAGATCAGCTCATTGTCATGGATATCTACAGGTAATTCTAAAAAGTTAAAGTAGAGTGTACAAATTGATATGTAATGCAGTTTTGTTTTGTTTTTAAACGTACTCCATGTACACATTCTACATAGCCAAAGTTAAGTTTTTATGTTTGCAAGGCTTCATAAAAAATTCAAATAAAAAAACTGGTTGGATAAAAACATAAAAAAAGAAACAGAAATCCTGTTACATACATATAGTTGATATCTAATGATTGTTGTGGAATTCTATTAAGATATATAAAATATATCTTAATAGAATTAAAATATATAACTGCATAATACAAATTCAATGCTTATCTGTCCAGTGTGTTTCAATAAAACACTGATCAAATAATATTGTTTGTCATTGAAGTAATTTATTTATAAATTAGACAACTTGTATAGAGATAAATTAAAGAAAAATTAATGATATGTAAATAAGTCAACTAATGATTTGTATACATATACGTACATCATGACAACTTGGGGGCACATCATCATCAATTCATGCTGACTACAGACAAGTTTCACAACATAGATGTATTAGCTAATAATTAATTATAATAAGGCTAACTAACAAAGATATCATGCATCCTGACTTTACTTCATTGGGCATACTGATGATAATAATAATAATAATAAGAAGGAGGTTACGAAACGTAGTCGGATCAACAGAAAGTAAGTGCAGGAGCACTGTCTTTATTAATAAATCAATTAATCAAACTAGCAAACACTGGAACGCGGTCTATACTGAGTTAGTGAGAAGGACTAGAGTCAGGAAATAGGACATGAAAACAAAGACCGCATCTCACACAGGTAACTACACTACAAATAATATTGCGCGACGTGCGCATAGACCCAAGGGTTTAAATACCCAACATAATTACTCTAAACCAAAGACACCTGGGTTAAATCAAAGACATCCGCAAACAGAAACTACAACTCGGGCAGGAAGCTAATGAAAACAAAAAAGGTCACGTGTCCACTCAGAAGCCGCGCCGCAGTGCCCTCTGTCGGAGGTGGCATGACAAAAAGAAGAAGAAGAAGAAGCAGAAGAAAAAGAAGAAGAACTATAATAATTAAGAGTTTTGTTTAAACATAGCACTTATAATAATAACACTTTAATCTGAGAGTACAGGATCATCATTTAGAAAAACAGGTGGTAATCAAACACTATGTAAATGTTGTAGCGGGATCAGCCCAGGGGGGCGAAGGCGTAGCACAAACACACGGGAGGCGGGTTGTAGTGCGAGAAGTGAGGGAAAACCCATGATTTATTTGTCTTTCAATCCGTAGTGGTGTGTGTGTGTGTGTGTTTGGGGTGCGTGTGTGCGTGTGGGGGGGATGAGGGAAACCCGGCAGGGGCGGGGCTGGCGTAGCGGCGTCCTCCGGGGCGTGTCGGGATTCCCGGAAGAGCTGGGAAGGAGCGGTTTCCCTGTGCCGGTTTCTCGGCCTCACCACTGTCCTCGTCTGTCGTCGCCGTCCTCGTCCGGGGCGGAGCCCTCTGTGAGCGGAGAGAGGGAGAGAGAGAGCGATTATAAACCAGATAAACAGAAAAAAGGTAAAAGACACTTACTCATAATGCAGAGGATAAAAGATTCTTGTCTTGCAAGGAGGGGTCGGGCATGCTGTAGACATGGGCCTTGAATGTTTGGGAGAGAACCGTGAGGAGCTATTTATACGACTAGCTACGTCACACTGCACCTGTGAGACCAAGGTCGTTGCTCCAAATTGTTTTCTTTTCTCTCTCTCCCATTTTCAATCCTAATGGTTATCGTGAGAGGCTCGTTTTCTTTCCTAATAGTAACTGTTTGGGAGGCCTTTGTAATCCTCATGGTAACATTCTGAGAAGCTGTGTTTTAATCCTCATGGTGAATGTAGATGAGCTCTTTTTAACCCTATTGGTAATGAGATCCTAATCTTTCTGAAATTTATTGGTTATTTTCTCTGTACACAAGCTATAAATAATAGTTATCAGATCACTTCTGGGAATTCTCATTGGTGTGGATCTCGTGTGGTGGCCCGAAATAAATACCGGACCCTTGCTTTTCCTCACTCACGGCTGATCGTCTTTTTTCTATCTCTAATTGGGTTTACGGATGTGAGTATTTGCTTCTAATTTTAATTGTCTTTGGGTAATAGGCTAAATTCGGCCCTTCACTGGGCTAAGATCTATATTATGTCTGTGATCTCTCCCGTGGGACTTCACTCTCTAAGCAACAGATAGGCCATGTAGGAAAAAAGGTATTACAGACGCCTTTTTACTTCAAAGTTCTGTCTTAGTGATCTGTTGCCACGAGTGGTTAGCCCCGGGGTGGGAAGACGGGCTGAATTGGTCTCCAAAAGAACCTTGAGTGAGTGAGAAAAGATAAGAGAAGTGTAAACTGATTATATAAGGTTGTTTTAATGAAATTGTATATGTTTTATGTGAGCAAAAGTCCTGCGATACTGCTGGATGTAGTTTAAATTCAGGGCCGGATAGGAAACAGGTGGATGAGAGGCCTCAAACCCCTAATACCGCTGAATGTAGTATAGTAAAATCCAGGTCTGGATAGAAAGAGGTATAAATCCTGGGCCCAGGTCCGGGTCACACAACTCAGGGGAAAGGACCTGACAAGAGAAGCGTGCCTGGTGTGTAATGTGTAATGTGCAATGTGTATCAAATGTGTGTTTATAAATATGCTGTATGCATGCATGCATGTGTGATTAATTGGAAACTTAGGTAACTTAGGTTTGGAGACAGAGAAAAATTTATTCATTAGTGCTCTGAACATGAGCTCCATACATAAGGAGATATATGTGTTTGATAAGCTTTGAACATTAGTTTTGGTTGAATGTTGCATTTAATTTAGATGTCTGTAAGCTTCATACTTACAGGGTGTGAAGATGGTTTATTCTCTGAAACCACAATTGTGTTGTGTGTGTAATAATAATTTAAATATGTGTAATAGTGTGTGAATAGTGTGAATATAACCAGCGTATATGAGCATGTGTGTGTGTGTGTGTGTGTCTGTGTGTGTGTGTGTGTGTGTGTGTATGTGTGCTTATCTGCTTGGGCCTCTGTATAAATTCTAGTGTTATGTGTGTGCACTCTTCAGATTGAAATGGGTAACGCAGAGCATTTGTGAGATATCTTTGTTTCTGTCATGGAAGGTTTCTTTTGAATCTGGCATAAACTTTCTGTGAGTCGAAGTCTGTGAGACTGTGAGTATTATAATTACGTTGGTATATGAATATGTAAATAGAGATAAAAAGTAGTCGACACAGAGTGTTTTCTTTTTGTCTATATTGTTCTTTTTATCGAGTGCCTTGTTTATAAATACTGCAGAAATGTTAGGTATACTATGTGTAGTATTTTAGTAACTATTGTTATACAACTTGAAGTTAGTGAGTTATAAAAAATTGTGTTAATAATTATGGTAATTAAGTACATAACACGGAAATTCCTTTTAAATAATGTGGAAAAACTAGTTGGAACAACCTGATGAGTAATCACGTTAAAAATACTTGTGTTTATTATACAGATCATTAAATGAGCTTTAATTTAAAATACATTTGATTGTAGAGGAAAAGGTGATTTCTCCAACTCAGTGTAGTTCGTTGGTTGAAATTAATTTAAAGTTGCCATAACTCATAAATGATTGGTGTTTTGCAAAACTGTCTGTAAACTAAGAGAGTGTTATGTGTGGTCATTGTTTGTCTAGTATTATGGTGTTACTGTGCGTGTTATGTTCGAAGTTATGGGGGTAGGGTGGTAATATTTGTAGCAGGGCTAATAGCACACTTCTTCTTTTCCTAAGACCCGATGTTCGGAAGGACTAATCATACCTATCTTAATTGTATAATGAACTAATCATACCATAATCATACCCATGACTGTTTACAGTTATATATTTAGATTATGTACATGGCTGGTCAGAAACATGCGTGTCGGACCTCCAAATCCTTCCTTTAATTTTATTTTGAATTCTGTGTGTTCCCCTGTTTGGAAACTGAATGAAAGTGTTTTAAATTCAATGTGTTCATTATCAGGCTAAGTCACATTCCCCCGGTAAGATAAAGTTGAGACTAAACATTTGGTTTCGGAGAGCACCGCACCGTCACAGCCGTATTAAATGTAAGTCAAATGAATTGACTCACTAACAAGAGCAAGAACTAATGTGTGTATCTGGGATTCCTATACGGGTACGTGTCTATACATTGTTAAGCAGTGTACGTGTGAATTCTCTTGGCGTGTGGTATTCATGTTGCATAATGATGAATAATTTCTCCATAGTTATTTATTTAAATGCTGGTTATGTACAGTGATGAATAATTAGTAAGGTCAGATGGCAGTAGTAGTCTGCACATTTTAAACTCTCTGTGAGGTGTTGTACGCCTGTTACAGATATGATATCTGAGTCCGTAACATTAGAATAAGGTTTTGAACTCAGGTTTTGCAGGGAGTACGAGTATGTGGATTAGGCAGAGTTGCATAATGGTTCCTTTCACTGACATGTTGTGTTGATGTGAGTTTGTGAATTAGTTTAATTACCGTCTCTTTGCAACACTGCAGTTTGAAGTGATTTGTTTCTTTTCTGAACCTTAGATTTTTGAATATAATAAAGTAGTTGTGTAAATATACAAATATATATAATACGGTGTGCTATGGATATGTCATACAAAGTATATGAGTTGCAATATTTAAATAATACAGAGCAGTGGTCACTAATATGAGGAATGGAGCAAACACTGCACAATCTGTGAAGTGAATTGATAAATCTTTATACTGTAGCTGTGACTGAGCTGTGAAATGGAGGCTGGTGTGTGTGATCTGGGAATTGTAATCCATGGCAGCCATGTTTGGGGGCCGCAGTGCAGGATGGGAAATGTAGTTTGTGACATGAGTAGATTTAACACTACCTTAATATGGTCAAATACAGTTTAAATGAAATTGACACATTTATAGAGGGAATCATATGCCTTTCACAAATGGGCACTCAGCCAAGGAAACAAATTGGTGTTAAATTGAAACAAAGCTCATAAATTTTATAAGTAAATTTTATTTAAGACTAAGTTAAATACATATTTGCATTATTCCTAATTAGATATATTTAAATAAAGTGAACAAAATTTAAATGTCATGTATGAAGGGTCTGAGTGATATTTTGAGTGTGGTACAGTTATAAGTTAATAAGGGATAGAGGGGATATGCCTGTCTATTATTTAGACTAAACACTATTGTTGTACAGAGAAAAACATAAAAAAATAATAAAAAATTTGCGAGATAAGAGAGACTAGTGAACTGTAAAAACATGTCTAGATCTCAACCTCGTTTACTCTGTTTATTAGTTCTGTATGGGGATTATCACTTGTTAGTACAGATGGGATATGAATGTTAGGTTAGTGTACATCACAAATAGTCATAGACTAAAGGAGTTTTGTTTTCCTTTCTCAATATCATTCTGGTGAAAATTCAGGAAGGGAGAAGAATGAATCTTTGCCAATTGGGTTTGTAATTTTTAAAAGACAACAGACTAGAACGCTTTTACAGATTAACTAAACATGAGAGGGGAAGAACCCTTTATGAGAGATGTTATTCCTTTGATTAGAGACGTTGAGATTACTTAAATAATTTTAAATTAGTTGATAGAGTAGCATTATTTAATCAATTTAACAATATTTAATGATCCACTGTGTCGAAAGCCTTTGATAAATCGATAAACAGGGAAGTGCAGAAGGTACCGTGACATTGTTTTAAGACTTTCAAAACAGCTGTGGTGGTGGTGATATGTTTTTATGACCTTAGACTTTTTGCAAACCGATAACATGTCAATAGGTTCACTGAAAAGGCTTTCTAAAAGTGTTTGATAGGACAAAAACCTTTGGGATTGGACTGTAATGATCTAATACAGTAGGATTTCCCTGATTCAATAAAGGAAAAACAAAAGCTGATTTCCAAATTTCTGGTATAACCCCATTGTCTAATGAAAGATTAAAAGAGTTAAAAGAGATTAAATAAAATCAGCTGCTAAGTTTAGAAATACAGACTCCACACAAACAGGGCCTTGTGATTTATCTATACCGAACAATGCGTGTGCTCTGTAAACATCAGAAGTCTCCTCATTTTGAATGGTTTTAATGACTTTTGAATATTTTTAAATCAGTATACAGTGCATCACTTGAAAAATATTCACTGTTTTAATAGGCCTAGATCTGATTCATAAATTGAACATGTAATGATGAGTTTTGCAGTTGTGTGTTCCCAGTCTGTCTCCAGTTTCCAAGTTGGACAGTGATGATGGCATCCCTCATCCTGAACTCTAACATACCTGGCACAATATGGGCTATATAAGGTTGAAGCACGGCAAGTAACATGTACACTGTAATAAGCTAAAGTAAAGTATAGTCATCCTGTGTCCTATAAATAATATCCTCAGAAAAGGATGAAGGGACATGCCCACTCAGTCTAGCATTATTTCAGCAAACTGTGATAACAACTACGATAAGTTCTGCAATACAACACACCCAGTAACCAATGTTTAAGGCTGGAAAAACATGGCATTTTACACAAAAGCTGCAAAATCAATTAACTAGTCATCCCAGTAGCTCCATTACTTATAGTATAGTAGTAAAAAAAAAAAAAAAAAAAAAATATATATATATATATATATATATATTTATATATATATATATATATATATATATATATATATATATATATATATATATATATATATATATATAAAGATATCCCTACTGTAACCCATTCCACTCCACATGATATTATTATTGATCAGCGCTTTTTCTTTTTTCGCCAAGTGATTGCACGTGAGAGCTCAGGGCCGTTACTCCCCCTAACATTCCTAGAATCAGTAGTACACCTGGGAGCATCTCTTCTGGGGATGTGGGCTCCCCTGCAGTGTACTCCTCTGTGGTCAGAGACTCCCTGGCATGCTCCCAAGGCCGACAGGACATGATTGAGGTCATCCTCCGCCCCATAAAGCACAACAAATGGCCTTGGAGTACTGATAAAACAACAGTTTGGTAGACAGAGTTCCTCGAAGACTGTTGACGCACCAGGACTAACCCAGGTCTTGTCAGGAATAAAATATCCAGGTTAAGTTTGGTAGAAAAGTCATTTAAAATGAAAGTTTTGTTGCACACGGACCTAGCGTTAACCAGGGCCATGTTCAAAGGAGACTGAGGTAGCGAGTTCAGATCCGGTGAAACAAATTCCAGTTGTCGGAGATTTAAACAGTTCACTCTTCTCTGACGAATCCTTAATCGTGGAGGAGCAAAACAATTCGACGAATGTAGGAAGTCCGGGAAAATAGGCAGATGAAAAACATATCTGTAATCCCATGACCGCCGTGTCATGTGGAGCCGTTCCAAGCTTAAGGGAAACTCAGTCGAGTGTATGGAGGAAGCGACTGTCCGTCTGATTCTCACCCGAACACCAGCACGATTCCCTCTCTTCCTGTGACGCTTCATTAGAGGAGGAAAGCAGCAAGGTAGCTGGAGAGCGTGGGTCGGCTGGACGAGGATTGAAAACGAGAATACAGAGTAGGACAACATCGCAGGTGAGCTCCCATATGGCGTCTGATGTTAAGCAAAGCTTGCCGATTGTAGGTCAACACTGAATCTACATGATACCAGTGTGACACGATACACAGTAAAAACAGTACATGTGCCAGACGAACAGACAAAACAGATAGAACAAACTGCAATAGACGGGAAAGATCACAGAGACGGCATGCC
Source organism: Ameiurus melas (assembly GCA_012411365.1). Lineage (NCBI taxonomy): Eukaryota > Metazoa > Chordata > Actinopteri > Siluriformes > Ictaluridae > Ameiurus > Ameiurus melas. The sequence goes on along the minus strand of CM022756.1, from coordinate 35,844,282 downwards.
GACAGGTACACTGGCTCCATCTTGCTTGCTTCCTCCATACAATCCATTGAGTTTCCCTTAAGCTTGGAGGGACTCCACTTGATGCGACAGTCATGGGATTACAGATATGTTTTTCATCTACCTATTTTCCCGGACTTCCTACATTCGTCCAATTGTTCTGCTCCTCCATGATTACGGATTTGCCAGAGACGAGTGATCTGTTCAAATCTCCGCCAACTGGAATTCATTTCACCGGATCTGACCTTGTTACATCAGTCTCCTCTGAATATGGCCCTGGTTAACGCTAGGTCCGTGTGCAACAAAATTTTCATTTTAAATGACTTTTCTACCAGACATGACTTGGATACTTTATTCCTGACGGAGACCTGAGTTAGTCCTGGTGAGTCAATAGTCTTCGAGAAACTTTGTCCACTGAACTGTTTTTTTATTAGTACTCCAAGCCTTCTGGTAAGGCCGGTGGGGTTGCTATGGTTTTTAAACAGTCACTGAATATACGGACAGTTTCTGTTCGGATTTACTTGTCGTTTGAGGTACAGTGTGTTGTGTTAGAGTCTACCTCTTCCACACTATTCTGTGCCTTGATCTATAGGCCACCTAACCTGGACAATGCTTTTTTAAGTGATTTTTTTTTAACTTCTATTGTTCCGTTGTATGATCATATGTTATTATTGGGTGATTTTAATGTGCATGTTTGCAGCCCTGGTCGACCCTTAGTTACTGAATTTTGTAATATCTTGGATTCCTTCGGTTTTATTCACATAAATATGGCAACTCATGTCCTTGGTCATACTCTAGACCTTATATTGTAATATGGAACCGCTGTTGATGATCTTAATATTGAAGATGTTTCCTTCTCTGATCCAAGCCTTTTCTTTTCTGAAATCGGCCCCAGCATCCAAGTGTTCATAAATTCTTCCTTGGATGCTGGGGTGGTCCCAAATTGTTTTAAGCATGCTATTGTTCAACCTTTGCTTAAGAAACAGGGTTTGAATGAAGGTTGACTTAACAATTATCGGCCTTTCTCTAAGCTAGAATTTTTGTCAAAGCTGCTAGAGAAAGTAGTACAGTCTTTAGTACAATTGCTCCTGTTTTTAAATTCAGCTATGTTATTTGAACCTTTACAATCTGGTTTCACAGCACGGCATCTGCATTTTTAAAAGTGTTAAATGACATTTTACTCACAGCAGATGCTGGAAAAATACTGTTTTGATGCTACTAGATCTTTCAGCTGCCTTTGATACTGTAGACCATAACGTACTCCTCTGGCACTTAGAGCATCTGTTTGGGATTAAGGGTAATGCCCTACAATGGCTCAGTTCATATCTTAAGGACAGGTTCTTCTTGGTAGTGTTGAGTAATTTCTCCTCTTCTTCTAGTCCTATTATTAGTGGTGTTCCACAAGGCTCCATTCTGGGCCCACTTGTTTTAATTTACTATATATATGTGCCCATTGGGGAATGTTACAAGGGCTCACAATGTCTCTTTTCCACCCAAATTTTAGCATCATTTCATTGGCTCCCAGTCCGTTTTAGGATTCAGTTTAAGAATCTGATGTTTGTTTTTAAAACTCTTAATAATCAATCTGTCACAATTCAAGGTTGAGGCAGAAGCAAGTGCAGATCATAACATTTAATAAGCAAACAAACAACTAACAAAGACCCTAAGACAATATGGCATGAAACTGTGGCAAGAAACAAAACACCGTGACATAAACAACATTACTCTAGGACAAAGAAAGACAAGAAACCAGTGAAGACAAAGACTAGATATACACGAGTGCTCATTAACAAAACATGAATCAGGTGCAGGTTTTCATGTGACTGGTGGTGCAGTGCAATGGCTGATGGGAAATAGAGTCCAGAATTTCTTGATACGTGACAAGGGCGCCCAAAATCATACATCCTCCATCTGGAGGACCCGGCCCCCTGGGCAAAAAGTCCTCAGCAAAACCAGGAGGCTGAGCGGCTTCCACAACGGCACAGGGGGGCAGAGGGACGTCCTCTGCAGAGCATGAAAGCGGGGTGACGTCCTTGGCAGAGCATGAAAGTGGGGTGACGTCCTTGGCAGAGCATGAAAGTGGGGTGACGTCCTTGGCAGAGCAGGGTGGCAGAGAGCGGAGCAAGCTTCACCACGAGGTTCAAGGGCGGAGCAAGGTTCTCCATGAGGCTTAAGGGTGGAGCAAGGTACTCCACGAGGCCCAAGGGAGGAACGACGCTCTCCACGGGGCATGATGGGGGAACGAAGTCCTCCGTGGAGCAGGAAGGGGGAGCGACATGCTGTGCGCAGCAAAGGAAAGGAGCGACATCTTTAGCGGCAGAGTTATGTCCTCAGTGAAGCAAGATGGCAGAGAGACGACCTCAGCCGAGCAGGAAGGCAGGGCGATGACCTCAGCCGAGCGGGAAGGCAGAGTGACGTCCACAGCCGCGCAGGGAGGCAGAGCGACGTCCACAGCCACACAGGGAGCTACAGTGACGTCCACAGCCGCACAGGGAGGCACAGCGACGTCCACAGCCGCACAGGGAGGCACAGCGACGTCCACAGCCGCACAGGGAGGCACAGCGACGTCCACAGCCGCGCAGGGAGGCAGAGTGACGTCCACAGCCGCGCAGGGAGGCAGAGCGACGTCCACAGCCGCGCAGGGAGGCAGAGCGACGTCCACAGCCGAGCAGAAAGGCAGAGCGATGACCTCAGCCGAGCAGGGAGGCAGAGCGACGTCCACAGCCGAGCAGGAAGGCAGAGCGACGACCTCAGCCGAGCAGGAAGGCAGAGCAACGACCTCAGCCGAGCAGGAAGGCAGAGCGATGTCCACAGCCGAGCAGGAAGGCAGAGCGATGACCTCAGCCGAGCAGGGAGGCAGAACGACGTCCATAGCCGAGCAGGAAGGCAGAGCGACGACCTCAGCCGAGCAGGAAGGCAGAGCAACGACCTCAGCCGAGCAGGAAGGCAGAGCGATGTCCACAGCCGAGCAGGAAGGCAGAGCGACATCCATCCTTGAGTTCGGTAGGGGGTGGATGCAACGCCCCTCACGTAACATGGAGGCAGAGTGATATCCTCCACTGAACATGACGGTTGAGCGACCTTGAGGTAGCTGAACAATGGGGAATCCTCAAGTCCGCTAGGAGACGGAGCGGCGTCTCTCATGTAGCGTGGAGGTAGAGTGATGTCCTCCATTAAATGTTATGATATGCACTTACTTCTGCCTCAACCTTGAATTGTGACAGAACAAGAGACCAATCATTGGAAGCAGCAGATTACCAGAATGGACGCCAGGTTTGCAGCACATGAGGAGTTCATAAAGGACTATGCCATGCCATGCCGACAGGTGGGGGAGTCTGTGGTCGGGGCAGAAGCAAGTGCATATCATAACATTTAATAAGCAAACGAACAACTAACAAAGACCCTAAGACAATATGGCATGAAACTGTGGCAAGAAACAAAACACCGTGACATAAACGACATGAGTCTAGGACAACGAAAGACAAGAAACCAGTGCAGACAAAGAATAGATATACACATGAGTGCTCATTAACAAAACATGAATCAGGTGCAGGTGGACATGTGACTGGTGGTGCAGTGCAGTAGCTGATGGGAAATGGAGTCCAGAATTTCTTGATACGTGACACAAGCTCCTTCCTCTCTCAAGGATCTTCTTAAACCACATTCATCAAACAGATTTCTAAGATCTTCTGATAGGTATCTTTTGCATGTCCCTCATTCCCGGTTAATAACAAAAAAGGGATAGAGATTTTTCTGTTGTTGACGCCATCTATGGAATCAACTGCTACTTGTCATACCATTACCAGTTTTAAAAATAGGCTTACAACATATCTCTTCTGCCAGGCTTTTTGATAAAAAAAATTTGTTGCTTTTTGTTTTTTGTTAATTTTTATAAATTTTTACTATTGTCTACTGTATGTTTTTATTTGGTCTTATTCTGTTTCTATTTTACTTCTCTTACTCTGTTCAGCACTTTCAGCTTTGCTGTGTGAAAATTTTACTTACTTCACATTCTTACACACATTCATGTGCAATGTAAATTACTTACCAGTATCAGCCCCTACCCATCACAAGATGTGGTAACACATTCCCTAATCACTCTCACCTGTGTCTCTTTATGCGTTGTTAGCCCCACTATTTAGGTTCTAGTTTGGTTGTGTTTCACTGTCAATCTTCTTTTGTTGTCATGTGTGCCACATCCTTGTGTATAATCTGTATTTTTCTTGCTTCATACTTGCAGTTCACGTTAAGGGGTCTTGTTTTGAAGGTTTTATTTGTTTAGTTTCTACTTTACACAATAAATAATTTGAAGCATTTTTCATGAATTGCAGGGTAAGTTTTGAGTTTACAAAACCAAACAAATCTAACCCGGGTTAATTAAGGTTAACATGTTTCACGACGCTGGTTATCAACTTTCTGAGTCAACCCAGGTTTTAACTCTGAATCAAGGTTTACTCAGTGTGCACGTGCAAATAAAAAGATGTTAGTAGAAATCAGCCTTGTGTTCAACATTGAAAAAAGTAGGTGTGCATACTTCCGGTTGAAGAACAAGAAATTATGTGGAAAAATTAGGAATTTAAACCTACTTTAACCACAAAAACCACCACTGTTTCGGCTGTGAAATCTCAGGAAAACTGCTAATTGTGTAAATGCCTACGCTAACCTTTACAGACTCACAATGAGAATAAATGGATTTTGTAAACTTATAACTTCAACATATTTCATGTTGTTTCATTTAATATAAATGTATTTTTTTATTTAACATTAATAAAATAAATATCAATTTGTGAAAATATATTAGGACAGGAATAATGCCACCACATGTATCACTCGCAAAGAACCACAAAGCAAAACATACAGCAGTAAGAGTGTGGCTTCGACGTGTCAGATTTTTAATATGCGGCCCAAAAATCCAACAGAGACACAGTATACCATCTGACAAAAAATCCACATCTTTTGTACAGATGGTCATTGGGAAAAGCCAGCACAAACATTAACGGTTTAACTTGCATGTGTCAGATTTATATCACTTTGTTCACAGTTGATTGGTCAACATTGAGTTTGAGTTTTCTTACCCAGAATGAAACCTGCTCCGAAGCAGGTTAGCTGTGGAGTGTAAGTTGCCATGGAGATGAAACCCGCTAAAAACCAATCTACCTTGTTGACAATGAAAAACCAGAGTTTGCTCAAACTAAACTTAAACTTTCCTGGGTAGACACCTTGAATTTCCCCTTGGGGATAATCAATCAATCAATCAATCAATCAATCTATCTATCTATCTATCTATCTATCTATCTATCTATCTATCTATCTATCTATCTATCTATCTATCTATCTATCTATCTATCTATCTATCTATCTATCTATCTATCTATCTATCTATCTATCTATCTATCTATCTATCTATCTATCTATCTATCTATCTAAACCAGCTTTGTGAAACAGGCCTCTGCACTTGCAACTGTTGCCCCTTTTCATATTCATGAAAACTCATTGTTAGATTTTCACATTACAGGAATCTTCAGATTATGCCTTATGCCTGTCAGATCGTCCGTCATGCCTTCCAGCCTGTTTTATCATTAACTTCTATTTGTCAGATCGGTGGAGGAGGACACAGGCGCGGGAGCAGGTGCGTGAGGGCAGAGACAGTTCAGGGTAGCGAGGCGTAAGCGTTACAGAAGGTAATCCAGAGATGTAATCCGAAACAGGCAGAGAGTCAAGGTAAACCAGATAAAGTTTCGCAATGCAGGTAATCCAGAGACATAATCCGGCAGAGATTCGAGACAAACCAAAGAATCGTATGTAACTTGGAATGCTTGGTGTAGCGGCTAACAAATGTTAAGGAGCGTATACTTCGCAACGTGAAATCGGAGTGTGGCTTCTTAAATACTCGCGGAATCAGAAAGCTGGTCTCAGGTGTTGTGAATTAGAACTCTGGTGATCTCGCACACATGCGCGCTCGTGTGGGTTCCTGGGAACTGAAGTCCGGGTCAGACCGGGCAGTGCGCATGCACGCTTGTGTTCGTTGTTGGGAATTGGAGACCCAGTCGAACTGAGCTCTGACACTATTAACTTCTATTAACTTTAATTCTGTGCTGCTACGAGCTAGAAAGTGTGGTTTGCTGCAGAGTCAGGTGCCTGGAGAGTCTGAATGAACACACATACTGACAGATATGAGTGTTCACAGAGACTTCCGCTTTATTAATTGAAAACAGAAGTATTTATACACATTGTACACATTACTAACAGCAGTGTGTGGATGGTTTCTACTGGTCCTGGTGTCAGACAGATTTAGTCAAAATACACAGCACATAGTCATGATACAAAATAAGTCCTGTGTCATGTTGACATGGAAATACATGATAATATAATTAAGGATAGCAGTTTATCAGCTTATTCAAAGAGGTAAATCATCATAGGTATTTGATAGCAGTTAATAATATAGGAGGATACATGATATAAGAGAATTTCCTTTCACTCATACTGCAAATTTTATTTACTCCTTACCTGTGATAACTTTTTTTTTTCTCATGATCGTAAATTATTTATGACTACCACAAAATAACACATCTGTTTCCATTTTCTCAAGATCATAACATAATGAAAATTTGCTTTGTTGTAATAATGGCTTAATTTGATATCATAAGTAACGTTTGACTCTTTCCAGGGTGTACCCCGCCTTGTGCCCGATCCTCAATGGGATAGGCTCCAGGTTCCCTCGTGACCCTGAAGAAGGAGTAAGCGGTAGAAGATGGATGGATAAATGGATGGATGTAGAGCAGTACACCTCAATAACAAATTTGAAGTGGCCAAAAAATATTTTTTGACAAATATTAAATCTAGATGTGAATTGAGTGTGAGTGAATGTAGTTGTCATGTTTAAACCCTTTTTGTTGTTTTTTGTATTTATTTCAGCTGCATTTGTTACCAGAAATGTTTGTGTTTGTGGTTAAATGATAACAACCTGGTTAAGGGAGTATCTTTGATGTGGTTTTAGAAAATTCATACACCATTTTAATGTTTTTGTACAGCCTTTCATTGACTCTGTATTACTGTGCTACTATTCTAAGAGCACAGTGATAGAGTGCAGAATCTGAGAGCATTAAACCTCTGATAGTAAGTTCCGTAGAGACTCTGGCTGTTTTTGAGTATAATCGAGTGTCAGTAGGACGGCTCGCCTCTGATCTTGACCTTGCGCCTTTATACAATAAAAACTGTGGTGCGCTGTTAGGATATTGTTTGTACCAGTAAAGCCAAATGTCATCACTGCTTGAGTCATATGAACATTTCAGAGTAACAGTGTCTGTTTCTTTTCCAACAATGCTGACATCTTCGTCCTTTGGTCCAATATCATCTGCAAAACTGCCTATATTAAGGAACATAAAAAATATTTTTAAGTATTTTGCAAGCAAACCCAAAACATGAATGTAAGAAATGAATCACTTCATTCTTAAACATGTGGGTATTAATTAATACAATTAAGTAATTGAATAATTACCTGAAGCTACAGTGAGAATCAGTGATGTGTATCTCACTATGTACAGTAAGTTGTGTAGTTGAGCCATTTCTGAACACAGCTCTGTGAGGATTCTCTATTATAGTGCTGTATGAGCTGAACAGAGCTGAATAATGTAAGGCAGGACTTCCTTTTCTGATGCATGGCAACAGGAGCACATGGTGTGAGAAGGTAAGATTATTTGCTTTACCATTGAAGCAATCATCCCCAGGGGGCAGAGCCAAATCATACATTCATCCAATGGCTGTGAAGAAAGTATTGAAGCCTGTCATCAGAGGTCTGTCAGCCTTCACTCAAACTGGGCACACATGTCAAGCCATATAAATCCTTTTTTTCCCCACTTAAATTTTTTATGCAGTAATGTTTCTCTTTGTTGCATTGTTTGACAAAAAAAGACATAAATAAAAATGCACATGTTTTTATTCACATAGAAATGGTAGGACTTTTGGTGTCTGCAATATGTCCCACACAAACTTATCCCACATTTGGTCCATTTGCATGTGGTCACACTACAAGAACAGGTGTTCTTGAAAGAAATGTGTTATTTTAAAATATTCCATCCATCCATCCATCCATCCATCTTCAACCACTTATTCCTGCTTCAGGGTCGCGGGGAACCTGGAGCCTATCCCAGGAAGCATCGGGCACAAGGCGGGGTACACCCTGGACAGGGTGCCAGTCCATCGCAGGGCACAATCACATACACACTCACACACCCATTCATACACTACGGACAATATTAGACACGCCAATCCACCTTCCATGCATGTCTTTTGGACTGGGTGAGGAAACCGGAGTACCTGGAGGAAATCCCCGCAGCACGGATACATGCAAACTGGAGATGTGAGGCCAACATGCTAACCACTAAGCCACCGTGCGCCCCACATCAGAAAATTAAAGACACTTTCTAATTCAAAGACCAACACATTTTAAAATCATGAAAAAGTGTGTGTGTGCATATTTGGGGACTTCGGCCTGTTTACACACCAATAAAGTGGGGATTAAAAAATCATTTTAATCCCCACTTTAAAATCTCATTAGTCTTCAACATTGACATACAGTGCATCTAGAAAGTATTCACAGTGCTTCACGTTTCCCACATTTTATTATGTTACAGCCTTATTCCAAAATGGATTAAATTCACTATTTTCCTCAAAATTCTACAAACAATAACCCCATAATGACAATGTGAAAGACGTTTGTTTGAAATCTTTGCAAATTTATTAAAAATAAAAAAACAAACAAAAAAAAAAACACATTTATTTAAGTTTTTAAGTATTCACAGCCTTTGCTCAATACTTTGTTGAAGCACCTTTGGCACAAATTACAGCCCCAAGTCTTTTTGAAACTGATGCTACAAGCTTGCCACACCTATTTTTGGGCAGTTTCTCCGATTCTTCTTTGCAGGACCTCTCAAGCTCCATCATGTTGGATAGGGAGCGTGCGTGCACAGCCATTTTCAGATCTCTCCAGAGATGTTCAATCAGGTTCAAGTCTGGGCTCTGTCTAGGCCACTGAAGGACATTCACAGAGTTGTGTTGTAGCCACTCCTTTGTTGTCTTGCATCTAGAAAGTATTTAAAAAAAAATTAAAATATCAGCAGTTTTGCAGTCAGCAATGACACTGTCTAGTTTATTTAAGAAACTCATTCTCTCCACTGCACTGGTTGGAACATGCACACAAATAAAAACAAAACTCTCATTCTCATAAAAAGCTTTAACTTTTAAAAGCCTCCCATTTAAAACTTCATCTACTGTATAAGAACTGGGTATAAAATTGCTAGCAAACAGTAAGGCACTCACACCACTAATTAATGTATTATGACTTAAAATTGCTAGCCCACCCCACTCATTCATCCAGTTAGTAGCATTGTTGACATTGCTATGTTTCTTACAACATAGCTACATCAATACAACTTTACATGCTTTTCGTGCTCTCTTGCACCGTTGATGTTTAAACTTGCAATATGAATCCAAGTCATAAGAATAAATTGTACATAAAACAAGCAGATGATAATACCCATTCTGATAAGAAACACACCAAACACTCTACTGGTCATAATCAGAAGTTTCCTTGCTTACTTTAGTGATCAGTTTCCTCAGACGAAAGATTTATTTGTCAATAAAAGCTCCATCAATACATCCATCTGCTACCGCTTATTCCTTCTTCCTTGCACACGGCCCCGCCGGAAATCGAACCCCGGACCCTGGAGGTGTGAGGCGAACGTTCCGCTTGTTTGGTATTTTAAACATGGGTTTGTCCTTCATTTCCATGTCTCCCCCATCCCCCTGCCTTGATGTAGTGACAGGTGCTTCTGAGCGACTGCTCTGAACCGCTATACCTGCCTCTGCCAGTGCAGGTTTCTCCAGCACTGCGCCAGAATCAACTGTGCCTTTATAGGTCATGGTGGTTTCTCTAGTTCGGCCAAGCAAGCCCTTTCCAGAGCCAGTTCAGGCAAGCAGGGCTTCTCTGGGGTTGGTGCAGCCCTCATGGGCTCCAGACTGGGTCCCGGAGATACATCATGCCCTGATCACTCAAAAACACCGGGGTCACCCTCTCTCTCAGGACAGGCCTGGACAAGATGCCCTATTTTACAACATTTAAAATATTTTATGTCTACATCCGAAGAAACAAAAGTGCTGTAGCCATAACCTTCTACACTGAATTTAAACATTATTTTTAGTTCTTCTGCTCCATCTTTCAGAATCTTAAAACCATTCTTTATAAAAGACACCAGCAATATTTAAAAACAGGGGACAAAAAGCCAAGGGAAAAATTTGGTGGGGAAAAAAAAGGGTTGCTATTTAAAAATTTTTAAACCCCAAAAAAACCCCTAAAAAAAAAAAAAAAAACAAAAAACACCCCCCCCCCCCCACAAAAAAAAAAAAAATAAAATAAAAAAAAAAAAAAAAAAAACTAAAAAATATTTTTTTTTGTTTTTTTTTTTTTTTTTTTTTTTTTTTTTTGTATTACACTACATACATTAAATCACTTAATATTATTAATATCCTTTTTATTTAAATATATACTAACATCATTATAGTCTCTTTACCAAAAAAAAAAAAAACTTTACATGGCTGCCATTTCGGCCAACCATGCCCCTGTTGAGGGAGCCTCTGTGGGGCAACATCCTCTAACTTGATGATTTATGATGTCAGGCGGCTGAAGCCCATCTGCAGGCCGGGTATACCTTCCTGGGACCTTCTGTGGTCCTGGAAGTTCTGTCACGTGCCCCATTTTAGCGCTTAGAGTCAGCCTCTGAGAAGCTTGACTCTAAAGGTAGCTTTCCTGCTAAATTATATACACATACAGACAAGGCTGGTAGAGTCATAAATGTACGCAATCTACAAAAACTGTCTGCCAGTGAAGCAAGTGTGTGGATGGGCGGAGTGTAAAGAGAGAGAGAGAGGTGAATTTATTTTTAACTTCATTTTATCCAGCGATTGGAAGACAACTTGAGCAAACTTAACTTCTAGTTTAAACAATACGGGCGATTATTTTAGCCAACACTTTAACATTTTACCTCCTAAGGGTTATGTATAGAAGTCATGTAATACGTGCAATTCTTTTAAACAGCTCTTTTAAACGTTTTTATCTAGTAAGGTTTAGCAGTCATCTAACAGGGATCCTTTTAAACAGCTCTTTTAATAATTTTTACCTCCTAAAGGGTTGTGTTTGAAATACATGTAATTCATGCGATTCTTCTAAACATTATTTTTTTTAAAAAAACGTTTTACCTCCTAATTGTTTTTTATTCAAAGTCAAACCAGTCTTCCAAAAAACCTAGTCAACATTTGTTAAATGGTAAATGGCGCACTTATATAGCACTTTTATCCCAAGCACTTTACACTGTGCCTCATTCACCCATTCACACACACACCAATGGTAGCAGAGCTGCCATGCAAGGTACTAACTTGTCATCAGGAGCAACTTGGGGTTCATTGACTTGCCCAAGGACCCTTCAGCATGTGGAATCACCCAGGCTGGGAATCGAATCGCCAAACCTAGAATTAGTGGACAACCCGCTCTACCACCTGTAAAGCCGCCCCCTTGTTTTCATTTATTTGACAAACACATATTCTACTCATATGTATACATTCAAACATCATGCTTTTTCTAACAATGTGGTTACACAAATGAAATCCCCCACATAGAAACACAAACACATGCCCAATATTAACCATTGATACACTTTTTTTCAGAGGTAATTCACCCAAAACATCCTTAACCTTCAAATAAAACAATACCACAAAAAGTAATTTCAGAAACAAACATTCTCTTATACCTGTCATGTCTTGTGATGTGAGGAAGTTCAGACGGATGCAAGCGCAGTATGAACAGGTTTTATTTAGGAGAGAGACAAGCATATAAACCCAAAATGTGATCTATAAACATAATTCAGTAACAGGCAAAAGGTCAGGGGATTGGCAAACAGGCATACACAGGGCAAGGCAGGAATCAAGGTCATGGTCACGGAAAACAGGGTTGAGATACAAAACATGAAACATAAATTACAGCGAGGAACTGGTAGCTGAGAAACCAGCATGAACTAAACTAACAAACCAAAACATATGACTATGACTACAGTGAAGGAAAGAAGTATTTGATCCCCTGATGATTTTGTACATTTGCCCACTGACAAAAAAATTATCAGTCTATAATTTTAATGGTAGGTTTATTTGAACAGTGAGAGACAAAATAACAAGAAGATAATCTAGAAAAAATATTATGTCAAAAATGTCAAAAATGTTATGAATTGATTTGCATTTTAATGAGGGAAATAAGTATTTGACCCCCTCTCAATCAGAAGAGTTTGGAATCGGATTGATTGATTGCTTCTGTGGACCGGTGTCTTTTACACAGGTAACAAGCTTAAAGGGAGTGCTCCTAATCTCAGATTGTTACCTGTATAAAAGACACCTGTCCACAGAAGCAATCAATCAATCCGATTCCAAACTCTCCACCATGGCCAAGACCAAAGAGCTCTCCAAGGATGTCAGGGACAAGATTGTAGACCTACACAAGTCTGGAATGGGCTACAAGACCATTGCCAAGCAGCTTGGTGAGAAGGTGACAACAGTTGGTGCGATTATTTGCAAATGGAAGAAACACAAAAGAACTGTCAATCTCCCTCGGCCTGGGGGCTCCATGCAAGATCTCAACTTGTGGAGTTGCAATGATCATGAGAACAGTGGGGAATCAGCCCAGAACTACACGGGAGGATCTTGTCAATGATCTCAAGGCAGCTGGGACCATATTCACCATGAAAACAATTGGTAACACACTACGCTGTGAAGGACTGAAATCCTGCAGCGCCCGCAAGGTCCCCCTGCTCAAGAAAGCACATATACATGCACATCTGAAGTTTGCCAATGAACATCTGAATGATTCAGAGGACAAGTGGGTGAAAATGTTGTGGTCAGATGAGACCAAAATGGAGCTCTTCTCTGTTTGGAGGAGGAGGAATGCTGCCTACGACCTCAAGAACACCATCTCCACTGTCAAACATGGAGGTTGAAACATTATGCTTTAGGGGTGTTTTTCTGCTAAGGGGACAGGACAACTTCACCACATCCAAGGGACAATGGACAGGGCCATGTACCGCCAAATCTTGGGTGAGAACCTCTTTCCCTCAGCCAGGGCATTGAAAATGGGTCGTGGATGGGTATTCCAGCATGACAATGACCCAAAACGCAAAAAAGGTAACAAAGGAGTGGCTCAAGAAGCAGCACATTAAGGTCCTGGAGTGGCCTAGCCAGTCTCCAGACCTTAATCCCATAGAAAATCTGTGGAGGGAGCTGAAGGTTTGAGTTGCCAAATGTCAGCCTTGAAACCTTAATGACTTGGAGAAGATCTACAAAGAGGAATGGGACAAAATCCCTCCTGAGATGTGTACAAACCTGGTGGCCAACTACAAGAAATGTCTGACCTCTGTGGTTGCCAACAAGGGTTTTGCTACCAAGTACTAAGTCATGTTTTACAGAGGGGTCAAATACATATTTCCCATATTTCTCATTAAAATACAAATCAATTCATAAAATTTTTGACATGCGTTTTTCTGGATTTTCTTGTTGTTATTCTGCCTCTCACTGTTCAAATAAATCTTTCATTAAAATTATAGACTGATAATTTCTGTCAGTGGGCAAACGTACAAAATCATCAGGGGATCAAATACTTCTTTCCCTCACTGTATGACTATGACTGACTATGACTATGACTAACGCATTCACTATCAAACGCATTCATTCAAATCGTCTAACTCATGGTATAATGATCTAACGCGATCCTTAAAACAGAAATCTAGACAATTAGAACGTAAATGGTGCCAAACCAAGCTGGAGATATTTCAGACAGCATGGAAGGAGAGCCTACTGCAATATAGGAAATCTCTTGTAGATGCTAAAAAGATCTACTTCTCCACCTTAATAGGAGACAACCAAAACAATTCCAGATTCCTCTTCAACACGGTAGCACAACTAACTAGGAATAAAACCACTTCAGAGGAAAAAACTCAATCATTTCATAGCAGTGAGGATTTTATGAAATTTTTCATTCATAAAATTGAAAATATTAGAGATGAAATACAGGCCATTAAATTACAACCGGTCAGTAATATAACAAACCCATTAGATGACAATGTGGCAATACCGGATCAATGCTTAGAGTGTTTTGCTCCGCTTATAGAGACCGACCTAGCTACGCTAATCTCATCAGCTAATTCATCAACCTGCATACTAGATCCCATACCTACATGTTTGTTTAAACAGATTTGTCCAGGAGTAATTAAGTCACTTTTAAATATAGTAAATTCCTCCCTAACCACTGGCTATGTCCTAAATCTCTAAAATTAGCAGTTATTAAACCATTGATAAAAAAACCTTGACCCGTCTCAATTATCCAATTATAGACCAATATCGAATCTCCCTTCATCTCTAAGATTCTAGAAAAGGTAGTAGCAAAGCAGTTATGCTCATACTTGGAAAGGAACAATATTCATGAAATGTATCAGTCAGGATTTAGACCTCATCACAGCACAGAGACAGCACTAGTTAAAGTAGTAAATGACCTTCTTCTGACCTCTGATCAGGGTTGTGTCTCGCTGCTTGTGTTACTAGACCTTAGTGCAGCTTTCGATACCATAGATCACACTATTCTCCTTGATAGATTAGAAAATGTTGTTGGTATTATAAGGAACAGTCCTCTCCTGGCTCAGGTCTTATCTGACCGATCGTTATCAATTCGTAGATATAAATGGTGATTTCTCCATGCGTACTGAGGTTACTTTTGGAGTTCCCCAGGGTTCTGTTTTAGGCCCACTGCTTTTTACTTTATATATGTTACCCCTAGGACAAATTATTCGTAAACATGGAATTAGCTTCCACTGTTATGCTGATGATACACAGCTGTATGTGTCGCGAAGCCAGAGGACAGACAGAAGCTTAGTAAAGTGGAGGACTGTGTAAATGACATTAGATGTTGGATGTTAACTAACTTCCTTTTACTTAATTCTGATAAAACAGAAATACTTTTATTAGGCCCACGTGTAGCTAGAAGTAATCTTCCTGACTACACAGTAACTCTGGATGGTCTTTCTGTTTCATCATGTACAGCAGTTAAAGACCTCGGAGTGATTATTGACTCCAGTCTATCATTTGATGCTCATGTAGATAATATTACTAGGATTGCGTTCTTTCATCTTAGAAATATTTCTAAGATAAGAAACATATTGTCACTACATGATGCAGAAATACTGGTTCATGCATTCGTCACCTCTAGATTAGATTACTGTAATGCCTTACTGTCTGGATGTTCCAGTAAGAATATAAATAAACTCCAGTTAGTCCAGAATGCAGCTGCTAGAGTCCTTACTAGAACTAGAAGATACGACCACATCACCCCGATCTTATCCACACTGCATTGGCTCCCGTGAAAAATTCGCATTAAGTTTAAAACACTTTTATTAACCTATAAAGCACTACACGGTCTTGCACCACAATATCTAAGCGACCTTCTGGTTTTATATGATCCGCCACGCCTACTCAGATCAAAAGATGCAGGCTATTTGATATTACCTAGAATAGTGAAGTCTACAGCAGGGGGAAGAGCCTTCGCTTATAGAGCCCCACAGTTATGGAACAGTCTTCCTATTAGTGTTCGGGACTCAGACACAGTCTCAGTGTTTAAATCTAGGCTTAAAACATATTTGTTTACTCAAGCTTACCCTGACTAGATTATATCTCACTACTTCACAATCCTAATCGTTTTTCTCCCTCTCTCTCTCTTTTTGCCGAGCCCCAACGCGAATTTATGGAGATATTGGAGATCCAGATCCCCCTCTGCCTCTGGATGAGCCCAAATCTTCTGCTGGGACTACCGGCTGCTCCTAAGGCCATACTTCTCATTTTTCACATTATCTGTGTTACATTCACATTCTGTGTTACCCAGATGAGGATGGGTTTCCCTTCTGAGTCGGGTTCCTCTCAAGGTTTCTTCCTCAAAAAACATCTTAGGGAGTTTTTCCTTGCCACCGTCGCCACTCAGTGGCTTGCTCAGTTGGGATAAATTCCATTTGTTTTCTACCTGTTTGTCTCTGTTTATCTGTTCCTGTTTGTCTCTCTTTAGATGTTTCTGACTGTTCATACCTGTTTTTTATTTCTGTAAAGCTGCTTTGAGACAATGACTATTGTAAAAAGCGCTATACAAATAAAATTGAATTGAATTGAATACTCAGTATTATGCGTTGACTGTTAAAATTTTGCTTGTACCATTAAAGCAAAATGTAATTGCTGCCTGTCTCATATGAACATTTCAGAGTAACAGTGTCTGTTTCTTTCCTGACAATGTTGGCATCTTTTTCCAGCAGCCAAATTTTATCACCTGTTGTAAAGAAGATAAAAAACTAATTTAATTTAATATTTTCATAAACCAAAGAAATCATTGTCTTTAGAAAAGAATAGCTAAATGTTTTAAACATAGGTATTCATACATTCAACTGATTAAATAATAAACTGATGAATGTAAATTACCTGTTTTTACAGTGAGAATCAGTGGTATGTATCTCACTATGTACAGTAACTTGTATAGTTTAGCCATTTCTGAACACAGCTCTGTGAGGATTCTGTATAATAGGGCTGAACTCTACACCCAGGAAGTGCTGCTGCTGTAACATAACTTTGTATAGATCACTTCACAGTATCAAAATACTGAAAAATAAAAAAAAAAAAAAAAAAAAAAAATTTAAAAAAAAAAAAAAAAAATTTTTTTATTTGTTTTTGTATAAAAAAAATGAAAGTCAAATTGCCACCCTGAACATCAGAAGACAGTAGAACTGGATAATGTTTTTCTTAAATCCATCATTTACATGAAAAAGGAGATTAGTTAAAATGGAGGGAACTGGCACTTGCCTGCTAAAGTTGATGCAACAGACATACAGTGGTGCTTGAATGATTGTGAACCCTTAAGAATTTTATACATTTCTGCATAAATATGACCAAAAACATAATCAGATTTTCACCAAGTCCTAAAAGTAAATAAAGAGAACCCTTTTAAACAAATGAGACAAAAAATTGTACTTGGTCAGTTATTTATTTATTTAGGAAAATGATCCAATATTACATATATCTGTGTCAAAAGTATGTGAACTTTTGCTTTCAGTATCTGGTATGACACCCTTGTTCATTAAGGTTGATCAGTCCTGCACATCAGCTTAGAGGAATTTTAGCTCATTCCTCAGTACAGAACAGCTTTAATTCTGTGTTGTTGGTAGGTTTCTTGACATGAACTGCTTGCTTCAGGTCCTTCCACAACATTTCTATTAGATTAAAGCCAGGACTTTGATTTGTCATTCCAAAACATTAATTGTATTCTTTAACCATTCTTTGGGCGAATTACTTGTGTGCTTAGGGTTGTTGTTTTGCTTTATGACCCACTTTCTCTTGAGATTTAGAGATTTTAGTATTTGCTGACATGATTCACAATTCATTGTCCCATCAGTGGCAAGTGAAGCAAGGTGAAAAATAGTGTCATTATTTAAGTTGATTCAGTTCTGGAATAAGTTATATAATAGAGTTGGCTATATTACGTGTGATGCTATAGTAGCTATAGTACCGTATTCTGTGAGTGGATGTAAAAAAAAAAGGTCAGTTTGATTTCTTGTATTAATGGACCAATCTGGAGTGAGCTACAAGTCACAGGACAGGAGAGAGAAAGAAGGAAGAGAGAAGAGCACGGGTGTGGAATTGCATGTGGAGTGTGGATTCGCTAGCTGCTGTTTTTCTCAAGTAAAATCACTGTGAGTTAAGTGGTCGACCAGAGCACTATATGTGACTTTAGTGGTGGAATAAGCTATCTGTGGAGAGTATATCCTCGAAAAGACGTCATATTACCGTGGAAAGAATATAATAGCTTAGCGCTAGCTGTTAAGACTTGATTACTTTATGCACAATACTTTATGCATTTTTTCTTTGGAATAAGAGAGACTGAATTAGTCTTCATTAATCTATTCAGCAAAATCATCAACTTGTATACTAGATCCCTTACCTACATGTTTCTTTTAACAGATTTTTCCTGGAATTAATTGAACCCCTTCTAAATATAATCAATTCTTCCCATAGCACTGACTATGTACCTAAATCACTTAAATTAGCAGTATTCAAACCCTTGATTAAAAAACCTGACTTTGACCCCTGTTAACTATCCAGCAATAGGCAAATATCAAATCTCTTCTTTATCTCCAATATATTCGAGAAAGTTGTAGCACAGCAGATATGCTCATACTTACATAGGAACAACAGTCATGAAATGTATCAGTCAGGATTTAGAACTCATCATAGCACTGAGACAGCGTTAGTTAAAGTAAAACAACCTATTACTGGCCTCTGATCAGGGTTGTGTCCCGTTGCTTGTATTACTTGACCTGAGTGTAGCTTTTGATATTATAGACCATACTATTCTCCTTGATAGACTAGAAAAAGTTGTTAGCATTAAGGGAACGGCCTGTAGATGTAAATACCGACTTCTCCAGACATACCGAGGTTAAATTTAGTGTTACACAAGGTTCAGTTTTAGGCCCACTGCTGTTTACTTTATATATGCTACCTCTAGCATTAACTTCCACTGTTATGCTGATGATACACTGCTGTATGTTTCAGCAAAGCCAGATGACAGTCAGCAGCTTAACCCTCTTACCCCATATGGCCGAAAAACGGGCTTGCCTGTCTTTGATCTATTCCTGTAAGGACGATATACTGGCTTGGTCGTCCATGCCAAATACCCATAAGGCCGATATAGCGGCTAAATTTCTCTAGTTAAGAATTGTGCTCTAAGTGGAGTAAAAACACTGAACTGCTTCATTTTCAAAGTAATATTACACAAATACATTACTAAAAGTTGTTTCAAGGCCTAAAAATGTTAAAATTAAAATGTTGATTTTAAGGTCAATTTTGGCCTGGGAACTCAGGGTTGGCGTGCTATTTCTATGGGGAATATAGGGTTGTGGATATACTGTGGGAACTAAAGGGTAACAGGGTTAATAACGTCGAGGCATATGTAAAGGACATTGGACAGTGGATGCTTATTAACTTCCATTAGAGTTACTTAATTCTGATAAGACAGAAGTACTTGTACAACGACCATGTGTTTCTAGAAGTAAGCTTTCTCATTTCATAGTTAGTCTGGATGATCTTTCCGTTTCGTCATGTACAGCAGTAACAGACCTTGGAGTAATTATTGACTAGAGTCTTTCATTTGATGTTCATGTAGATAAAATCACTAGGATAGCCTTCTTTCATCTCAGAAATATTGCTAATATAAGAAATATAATGTCATTACTTGATGCAGAAATAGTAGTTCATGCTTTCATGACCTCCAGTCTAGATTACTGTAATGCCTTACTGTCTGGATGTTCCAGCAGGAGCATAAACAAGCTCCAGTTAGTCCGGAATGCAGCTGCAAGAACCAGAAAGTATGACCACATCACTCCTATCTTATCCACACTGCACTGGTTCCCAGTGAAATTTCACATTAATTGTAATATACTATTATTAACCTATTAAGCACTAAACAGTCTCACACCACAGTACCTAAGTGAACTTTTGGTCTTCTGTGATCCGCCACACCTACTTATATCAAAAGGTGCAGGCTATTTGCAAGTAGCTCGAATAGTGAAATCTACAGTAGGGGGAAGAGTTTTCTGTTATAAAGCCCCACAGTTATGGAATAGCCTTCCAAATTAGTGTTCTTGTCTAGGCTGAAAACATATTTGTTTACTCAAGCTTTCCATGAGTAGACTTTCTGTTATGCAAAGTATACAGTCTTAGTTAAGAATATCTCCCTCTCTTTACCTGCCTCTCTCTTTCTGTCAAGCCACACATGATTTTATGGAGATGCCAGTGATCAACCTGGAGATTGCTTAGGATGATACCGCTTCAAATACCATGAAATAGTTTTGGACCTTAATTCCACATGGAAATTCTCACTGTGGTTGCTGTAACTATGGTTGCTGTGATGGCCTTGAGGCTACAATTTCCACATGCAGTTTTGTACTCAAGTCTCCATTAGTGAACAGTAGAAAAGTTCAACAAAGACTTCATGTAAAACCATAAAGAACTTTCTTTTACTTTCAGACTATGTGTTGTACCCAGATGAGGATGGGTTCCCTTCTGAGTCTGGTTCCTCTCAAAGTTTCTTTCTCATATCATCTTAGTGAGATTTTCCTTGCCACTCTCACCACCTGCTTGTTCAACAGAGATTAAGCCACACACTTAAAATCTGTATCCTGTGCTTATATTTCTGCGAAGCTGCTTTGAGACAATATACATTTTAAATACACTATCCAAATAAAATTGAATTGAATTGAATTATTCATTCGTGTCATAATACACTTGCACAAACGTGTTATGAAGCTCAGATTTCTTTATCTTCTTTAAATAAAACAGGGTGCTCACTCTCACTTTGTCATCCCATTAATTGAAAACACCTGATTCTAAATTCACCTTCACATTAACTTTTAATCCAGCAGGGTCACATACAGTATATCTGCATTAATACGCAGATTTATTCATCATAGTACAAAAGGAAAAAGTTATTGAGCCTGAGAATTTGTTCTGTGTGATTCTCTTTATGATGGATGTAGCCTCAGCCTAATAGACATCAACTTTATAAATTTGTGTTAGTTTAGTTGATGAATGCAGTTCAGTTTTCTTAGCATTAAGACACAACATAAACACAGTCATGTTAATTTTATTTTATATACTTCATAAGCTATCCTATCATTGTTTCCAGCTGAGTGCAAGCGATTGGATTAATGATCTGGAGCAGGTAGTGTTGCCATCCCAATGCTTTAGTCTCCTCTGTTTGATCTTGAGCTTGGGTTACTGTCTTTGTGAAGTTAGGATAAAGGATAAAGTGCATAATGCTCTTAATAGAATGAACATTACAAATAAGAGATAATCGGGACTCCATTGTGCAAAACGTCAGTGTTGCTTAATCTAAGGCTGAGGTGTGCACACATTGTTTTTCTGGTGCTTGCATCCTTGATGTCGCTGCGCAGGTACCAGGAATCCTGAAGAAGGACAAAAGCACTTGAGCGGTCGTGCTGCAAGCGGAGGCAAACGACATCAGGCTGCGGCATATGGAGATTCTGAAGAGGGACTTTGCCAGCCTGATCGAGATGGTATGAGGCAGATCACCCACCACAAAGATCATCATCTCTGGACCTCTTCCCACATACAGATGTTGAGCTGAAAAATTCAGTAGACTTCTTGCTTTGAATGACTGGTTAGTTTCTTGGTGTAATGAACAGAATCTGCTATTTGTTAATAATTCAAATCTGTTCTGGGATCCCCCTAGGTTGTTTCGTCCTGATGGCCTGCATCCCAGCAGCCTCGGAGCAGAACTGCTATCAGATAACTATCATATCATTGCCAAAGTACAACAGTTTTCCAGGAGGGACCACGAACTACAAACATGGCCACTGAGGACTTCACTTCTCATGCATGAATGCGCTTACCTTCTGTGGAGTTTTAACCCCACACACCTGCACCCAATCACATACCAATGCATTCACAGCATAAAGGAGACTTTTGGGAACATTAAGAATTTGTGAAGTAAACGTTCAGTTGACTTGTTCTTTGCCATCATTCAAGTCTTTGTTCTTGTCTTTTGCCATTGTTTCTGCTCTCGACCCCAATTATCTGCCTTGCCTAGTTTTGTTTGTTTGGCTGATTGCCTAACCCCTGCCTGTTTAACGATGATGAACTGTGCCTCCCCCTTTGGATTATTGACTTTGATCTGCATACCTGCACTTGCTTCTGTCTCCGCTTACGAAGCATGACAGATTACTTAGCCATCCGTATGGAAGCAGCAGGTAAACAGGAGTGGCATCAAGCCGTTGACAGCCATGGGAAGCTGATGAGGGACCATCACCAGCAGCTGGCCTACTTGATGGCGCAGGTCAATCGTCTTGCTCAGACCACGCCGATGCATTCTCAGTTTCCACCTATACCGGCCCCAGAGAAGTATGCCGGGGATCCGGCACGCTGTAAGGGTTTTCTCTTACAATGCTCCCTGTTATTTGCTAGCTATCCAGAGATACCAGAGGCAAGGAAAATCACCCACTTCATAGAACGTTTAACTGGGAGAGCTCTTCTCTGGGCTATGACTGTCTGGGAGCAGGGAGGTGATGCCATCTCATCCTTGGAGCAGTTAACATAGTGGTTTCGGCTGGTCTTTGATCACTCTTTGGATGGCAAGGAGACAAGACCCTGAAGCAAGGTTCACAGTGCGTTGCAGATTATGCTCTCAAGTTTCGAACTGTCACTGCCAAGAGTGGGTGTAACGAGCCAGCTCTCAAGACTGTTTCGCCAGAGACTAAACCCGGATGTAGTGATAGAGCTGGCTTGTTGTGACGAGCAACTTAACCTCAACTCACTCTTTATACTCACTGTTCACATGGCAAAGCGGCCGTACAGTATGCAGCGAGGCAAATGTTGTAGTGCAAGGTGCCACCACTGAACCTATGCAACTGGGGTGTGCACAGCTCAACGAGGAGGAGAGAGAGAGGTGGCACAGAGAGTTTGCTGTTTCTACTGCGGTGAGAAGAAGCATCACATCAGACAGTGCACTCTAAAGTTGTGTTGCAACCTACGGGATAGATAGCGGGGATGCTAAAGCCCATCAGCAAGGGGTGAATTCATTTCCCTGATCATATCTCAGCCTGCATTTGTGCTACCTGTCATAGTTTAATACTCAGGGATATCTTGTGTCTTAGAAGTGCTGATTGATTTAGAAGCGGCGGGGAATTTCATAGATCAGAGCATTGTTTAGCAGTACAACATTCTGTTTGTCCACTAATACAACCTCACAAGACTCAGGCCATTGATGGAGCTCTTATTGGAAAGGGATTCATTTCCCATTGCACAGAGCCGCTCACCTTTCAAACCAGCTCACTCCATCAAGAAAGCATAGTGTTCTATGTCACAGTGTCTACCAGACATCCAGTTATCCTTGGCCTTCCCTGGCTGGAACAGCACAACTGGTCTACACATTGCCTTGCATGCTGCCTACAGACACAAGTGGACCTGCTGGTGGCCACCTCCATCAAAAGCTTGGCTCAAACCACTCCAGTTTACATTCCACCAGAATAATCAAGGAAGCATTTAGCAAGGAGAAAGCTAGCAGATTACCTCCACATCGGCCATACGACTGTGCAATCAATCTGCTTCCTGGAACTGCGCCACCTTGAGGAAGGGTGTATCCCTTATCACAGACTGAACAGAGAGCTATGGAGGAGTATATTTAGGAGGAACTGCAACAGGGCTACATAAGCCCATCTACATCACCTACATCAGAGGGTTTTATTTTGTGGACATGAAGGGAGGAGGTATCAGGCCATGAATCGATTACAGGGGCCTTAATCAGTGCTGTGTAAAGCATCGCTACCCTCTTCCGTTGGTTCTGGTTGCCCTAGAACAACTCCGAGCTGCCACCATCTTCACTAAACTGGACCTCTGCAGTGCATACAACCTGGTACATATCAGAGAGAAAGATGAGTGAAAGATGAGTTTCAGTACCACCTCAGGCCACTATGAGTATTTGGTAATGGAGTATGGACCCCAGGACATGCGGGGATGCACCATCATCACCTACAATGATAACATACTGATATATTCCATTTCTCCGGAGCTTTATATCAAGGCAGAGAAATGTGAGTTCCACAGACAAACCCTCTCAATCCTGGGATACATCATTAGCCCTGAGGTGGTGACCATGGACCAAGGTAAAGCGCAGGCAGTGGTAGAATGGCCCACTCCAGAAACAGTGAAGGAATTTTAGAGATTCCTGGGCTTTGCAAACTTCTACTGGTTTCAGTTCCATAGCACCCCCGTTAATGTCCGAGCTGAGAAGAAAGCCCAAACTCCTGTCCCGGAATCCACTAGAACAACTCTAGGAGGCATTCACAACTGCTCCCATCTTTAAACACTCCGACCTGTCCAAGCCATGCGCACCGCAAGCATGTCTCCTCGCCGTGAATCCGCAGCCACGTCTCCTTCTCTCCATGAATCTGCAGTCGCGCCTCCCTCTCACCATGAATCTGCACCCGGGCCTCCTTCTCCTCATGAATCCGTAGCCACGCTCCCTTCCCCCCATGAACCCGCAGTCGCATCCGCATCCCCGAGCGGTGACCCTGACCTCGCCACACTCAGGCTTGAGTTGCTGTCTTTACTGAGGACATCACCGAAAATTTTAAAAAGGAGTTCCAGGAGCATCAGAAGCACCAGGAGAATCACCAGGAGAATCTTCAGAAGACTCTCAGGGATGCGCTGTCTACTATCCAGCATGACCTGCAGGTCATGAGAATACAGCAGGTTAGTGATAAAGTCGCTACCGATGCCACCATATCAAAACTGAAAGATACTGTTGGGGAAATGGGGCACGCGGTCTCCGGTTGCACCAATGATATAGCTCATATGAAAACTACTATTGAGTCTCTCACTGCGACCGGGACTCAATTAGAGAATAAATGCGAGGTCACGGCTCAATAATGTTAGGATAGTCAGAGTTCCAGAGGGCGCTGACACCTGTACAACTGCTGCTGTAGCGGCCCTGTTAAAAGAGGCATTTGGTCTGGAGAAGGAGCCGGTTCTGGACCGGTCCCACTCGACTCTTCAGCCAAAGCCTGGTGAACGACCACGAGCTATTGTGTGCAGATTCCATTATCACAGTAACTGTGTTGATATTTTACGTCATGCGAGAGAGCTCCAGCAGATTAAAGGGAGGGATTTGACCATCTCCATTTTCCTGACTACAAAGTCAAGATAGCCCAGGCCCGGGCCGCATTTAACGAGGTTCAGGTGTCAACTTCGTGGTATTGAGAGCGTTCATACTTCGTCCAGCTCGGCTTCACATTACATATAACGGTGTCCAGAAGGACTTTATTTCATCGGAGGAAGCAGGAGACTACGTTAAATTCTTAATACCAGGGTGAAACTGCATCACCTACATAGTGTAGCGTTCTTTCTTTCTTTATTAATTAATTTTATTTGTTTATTTGTCTATTTATTGATTTTATTTATTAATATTATTATTGTATATATTTTTTATAATATTTAAACTCTTAATACCGGGGTGAACTGCATCACCTACATAGTTCTTTCTTTCTTTCTTTCTTTATTTATTTTATTTATTATTTTAGTCTATTCTTTAATCTTTATTCTTTTTTTTTTGCACTCGGCATTCCAGCTCTACAGAATTCGAATTCTTATTGAAGATATTGTGAGTGCATTACTTCGTCTACAATTTGTGGACTCACTCCTTTAAAATCTACTTCTGTATTAATGTGCTTCTCTGTCCTGATGCTCTGACTGGGTTAGAGTTTATTTCATTTTATTAGCTATTTTCTTCTTTTTTATGTGCTACACTGTGTAATATTATTAGTTATAAGTCTTTAAAAGGTAAGGGCATTATATTTGTTAAAGTGCGCAGACTGTTTATTAGATTTGAACTCAGTTGGGGATTTTTCTCTTACTGGGATTTTTTTGTTGTTGTTGTTTAGGTTTAGCTTACTCTTTGTCCACTTTGCGGACAACTTTTTGTAGGAAACGTTGGGGTTACGCATGTAACCCTGTTCCCTGAGAAGGGAATGAGACGTTGCATTTAGCATTATGGGAATGCCTTGTGCGCGTGACCGGTATCTGAAGCTTGTATAAAATCATGCCTCTACTTATAGGCCTGCCATGATCAGGTGATGTGGCAATTAAGCGCATCGCATGATATATATACGGCACCTGTGAACCACGCTGCCAGCCTCTATTATCAGAAGCAAAGACGCAATTCACAGACCTGCCCCGGTATGATAGCGCTATGCAACGTCTCGTTCCCTTCTCAGGGAACAGGGTTACATTTGTAACCCTGACGTTCCCTTTCAAAGGGAACTTCGACGTTGCATTTAGCAGTATGGGAACGGGAATACAAACTCAGTCATACTGAGGGTACGGCCTGTTCAAAAATACCCAAACACAAGGGTCACTGCAGGACACTCGAGCCCGGGGAGGAATGAATATCCAGGCTGTAATAACGAATGACTGTGTGAGGCATAGAGCACCCTGCAGCCGCACACACATCCTGCAAGGATGCCCCTTTGGACAAAGCCTTCAACAATCCAAGAAGAGATGCACTGCTTTGACACAGCATCACTTTTACTGTCACTGCCAAAGCAGACTAGTAGCTGCTCCGACTTACGCCACTGGCCGGAGCGGTGGACGTAAGTACAGAGTGCCCTTACTGGACACAGCGGGTGCATCCTCTCTTGTTCTGGTGTGAAGGACAGAGCAGGGCAGACAGCCTGCAACACCACAGGGTGGGCAGCCAATGTAGGCACTTTAGGAATATAATCCGGTCTAGGATACAGGAAGGACTTGGCTTATCTAGGGGTAAAGTCAAGGCAGGAGGGGCAACAGGGAGAGCTTGTAGACCTCCCACTCGCTTGAGAGAGGTCAGGGCCAGTAAAAGAGCTACCTTTAGAGTCAGAAGCTTCTGACTCTAAGGGCTCAAATTGGGCCCCTGACAAACTCTCCAAGACCACAGCAAGGTCCCAGGAAGGTATGCATGGCCTGCAGGGAGGAAACCAGAGTACCCGGAGGAAACCCCTGCAGCACGGGGAGAACATGCAAACTCCGCACACACTGCCCCAGTGGGACTTGAACCCTGGACCCTGGAGATGTGAGGCGAACATGCTAACTACTAAGCCCTAATTTTAATTCCTATAATTGAAAAAAAAAATCACTGTCAACAGCGTTTATGATATTTACTACATTAAGAAGTTTATTTCACATTTTACATGAAATACATGATTGGAATCACAAAAAGGCTAATGTTCAGGGGTGGGCGATATGATTACAATCTTATTTCACAATAACTATGTTCTCAGGTAGGTCTATCAGTAGTATTCAAGTAAGAAATACTATGGAATTGAATAAAAATCAAATGTAAAATAAAATAGACTTCACTTTATGAAATATACAGTGATTCTTATTAAATTTACTGAACTATTCATTCAAATGACTGAGAGTTATTTTCTCTTTATTTTTTGTTGTTTGATTAACATTAATGACACAGACAGCAGCAGGTTTTTTAGACTGCTGTCACTTTAAGACCAAATGTACAGATCCATTATGGTCTTCTGACCAGGGGCACTTAGCTAGTAGCATAAGTTTTGTTTTATGTGCACTGAGATAACTTAGCTTACAATGTATGACCTGATCAGGAAAATTTTATAATAAAACTTTCCTCCTGTGTTGTCACTGTTTGTAGGACTACCAGACTGATAAAATTTAAAACATTCCTAACTCGACTAGTTTGGTGTCGCTAGCCAAGGGGAGGAACAATTAAGCTATCATTGTACTTGTTTAGCTGCTACAGTGCCATGCAAAATACATTATCTTTCCTTATGATCTGCTCATATCATGTTAATGTAAACTGGAACTCATAAACATTTACACACCTTGTTTTCCTGCTCAGCATGCAAGGATGTTAGTGTTTCTGTTTACTAGATTTAAAAAAAAAAAAAAAAATCGGTGTATATATATTTTTCATCACACTGACTGTGTGAGCTAGCATTTCGCAGTCTTGAGACCTGACAGCCAATAAGACCTAAGTATTTCCATGTACTTCCCTGTAAACCCTGTCTGATTGGTCTGAATATATAAAATTATAACACCACCATCTTCTTTAACTGACGTTACGTAGTGACAAACCGCTCCAAGTGTAGAATTATTTGATGCTAAAGAAAAAATCTTCAGGGCTACAGCCCCCAGTGCCCAGGCCAGGTTACACCCCTGGTATTGACACATCTAAGATTTTCCCAACTATTTACATTCATTTAAGACATAACCAACTGTGTTTACACGGCCAGAAGTGCAATTTGATATGATGTGTGAGTATTTATTTGACCATCCAAGCATAATAATCTGCTAAAGAGAAATCAATTTGGAACTCGCATGATGAGGTGGCTTTCTGTATGCGTGTGTGCACACAGAAAGCCCCTGGTCAGGCAGAGAGATGTTCATTAATTTCATGTCTTAACTTTATGTTGTTATTTATTTTTAATCTTTCTTTCATGTTACACATGACTCAGACTTGACTGAACTCGGAAAATGCCCAACCCAAATTCATTCATAATTGTACTCGAGTCCGAGTCCGGGATCGAGTATCCCTACTCTATATATTCGGTCTTTATTTTCTGCCAAGAACATCAAACGCTGTTGGTCTTGCAGCTGAAATTGGCAATAACAATTAATTGCTAATTATTTTATTTGGATTTGTCAAGTGACTTTAAATAAAATTGTATTTTACCACTTAAAGTAGGGGAAAAAAGTATTTGATCCCCTGCTGATTTTGTATGTTTGCCCACTAACAAAGAAATGATGAGTCTATAATTTTAATGGTAGGTTTAATTGAGCAGTAAGAGAGAAAATAACAACAAGAAAATCCAGAAATACGCATGTCAAAAATGTTATAAATTGATTTGCATTTTAATTAGGGAAATAAGTATTTGACCCCCTCTCAATCAGAAAGATTTCTGGCTCCCAGGTGTCTTTTATACAGGTAATAAGCTGAGATTAGGAGCACACTCTTAAAGGGAGTGCTCCTAATCTCAGCTTGTTACCTGTATAAAAGACACCTGTCCACAGAAGTAATCAATCAATCAGATTACAAACTCTCCACCATGGCCAAGAACAAAGAGCTCTCCAAGGATGTCAGGGACACGATTGTAGACCTACACAAGTCTGGAATGGGCTACAAGACCATTGCCAAGCAGCTTTGTGAGAAGGTGACAACAGTTGGTGCGATTATTTGCAAATGGATGAAACACAAAAGAACTGTCAATCTCCCTCGGCCTGGGGCTCCATGCAAGATCTCAACTCGTGAAGTTGCAATGATCATGAGAACAGTGAGGAACCAGCCCAGAACTACACAGGAGGATCTTGTCAATGATCTCAAGGCAGCTGGGACCATAATCACCAAGAAAACAATTGATAACACACTATGCCGTGAACGACTGAAATCCTGCAGTGCCCGCAGGGTCCCCCTGCTTGAGTTGATGCCAAAGAGCTCCATTTTTGTCTCATCTGACCACAACACTTTCACCCAGTTGTCCTCTGGTGGTCAGATGAGACCAAAATGGAGCTGTTTGGCATCAACTCAACTCACCGTGTTTGGAGGAGGAGGAATGCTGCCTATGACCCCAAGAACACCATCCCCACTGTCAAACATGGAGGTGGAAACATTATGCTTTGGGGGTGTTTTTCTGCTAAGGGGACAGGACAACATCACTGCATCAAAGGGACGATGGACGGGGCCATGTACCGTCAAATTTTGGGTGAGAACCACCTTCCCTCAGCCAGGGCATTGAAAATTAAAAGTAATTACTAAGTCATTACCAAGTACTAAGTCATGTTTTGCAGAGGGGTCAAATATATATTTCCCTCATTAAAATCCAAATCAATGTATAACATTTTTGAAATGCATTTTTCTGGATTTTTTTGTTGTTATTCTGTCTCTCACTGTTCAGATAAACCTACAATTAAAATTATAGACTGATCATTTCTTTGTTAGTGGGCAAACGTACAAAATCAGCAGGGGATCAAATACTTTTTTCCCTCACTGTACGCATTTACACACCCATTTATTATTTGACATGCGCCTTCCTGCACCTTGGCAGCAATGACAGTTTTGTTTTATGGAGGACTTGATTAGAAAACCCTGACTCAACTTGTTAACAATTTGTTAAACCATGGTGTTGTACCAATCAAACCAGCTTGCAAATATTTGTTTAAGTGAAACTGGCTACAATACTTAACCCCACGTTTGTTAAATTTTGAGTTTGCTTTGTGGTTCAGCCCTCTGATTAGTTATTGTTTTGATTATTTTGTTCAGCCTGACTTCCTGGGGGAAGAAGCTGTAACAGAGTCTGGCAGTGGTGGTCCAAATGTTCTGATACATTCTGCCAGATGTAAGGGGAGTAAAGACCCTTAAAATGTTATGAGGATGGGAGGACACATTCATAAAGTTGGTGACATCATAAATGTAATATATTCTGGTACCTGATGATGTTTCCACTGGTTCCACTACTGTAGAGTCCGGAACACTACAAAAAAATGTAGTTTTCATAGCAGAGAGTGGTCCAATTGTACAAGATGCTCTTTATCATTCTTCTGAATGTATGAGGGGAGGATGGATGAGGTTTGCTCTGCTGTCTCTGCAGGGACCTGACACACTGCTGGGATATTTCTGGCCCAGATAAGTTAATCTTTGAATCATCCCAAGACTGATTCCATGATCACACATAAAAGAGCACAAATTAATCACTGTGGCACCAATTGAGCTGAGCTGTGAGTAATCAGAGTAATCATGATCTCAGGACCTAATGAAATGTAATGTTCAGGCAGATTAGCAGTTTAGAAACCAGTAGCAGTGAAAACCAAATCATGGTGAA
Organism: Ameiurus melas; assembly: GCA_012411365.1. NCBI lineage: Eukaryota > Metazoa > Chordata > Actinopteri > Siluriformes > Ictaluridae > Ameiurus > Ameiurus melas. Next base: position 35,813,776 of record CM022756.1, on the reverse strand, counting down.
GTTTGCTTGAATGTTTGCATTTTTTCCCTTTATTTGTGTAGATTTGCTCCATGTTTTCTGCTTTGATCACATTCCTCTCTCACTCCTGTCACTGTGGGCTGCAGAGCATAGTATAGTGCAGTCTAACACAGCAGCAGAGGAGATGAGCAGATCAACTTGTTTAATACCTTCATTAACTTTAGCAGACATTATTGAGGGATGTTGGGACTTAGAAGCCCCGCTGGATAAATATAAAGAACGAACTCTGATTTTTATAGCTGCAGGACAAGGTAATAGTATCACCTTCATCTACAAATGTATGAGTGGCTCTATGAAATGGCTCTATTGAATCTGCCACTGAGTGACCTGTCATACAGAATTTAACATCATGTTTTTAACCCTTAAATAATCAAGCCAGAACTGCATAAGTCAGACCCACATTCTGGTTGTTGCTTAATACCACACAGACTCATTTTTAATCACTAACTCAAAACTTATTTCTGAAAAAATCAAAATGAATGTTAACTCACCTAGTGGAAGACACAGACATGTGAATATAACAATGAGTATGCTGAATGTTCTTAGCCAAAGCTGGTTAAAACTATTTAGATGCTTGATCATAAATCACAACATTGTATATGAATCACAGCCAACATACTTTTAAGAAATGTTTCTTAGTCTTTGCTTCATACTTTCTCACACTGTTTATGTGAATTACAATTTACAAAGATCATCCTGTTCAAAAGTTTACATCTCCCTGGTTCTTTATGTATTAGGATGCCTTCTGAGCATCAGTGAATGCAATACAGTAGTTGTGTATGAGTATATGCATCAAATGTGGAGAAAATGCTGAAAAACAAACGAATGTTGTGAACCTGGAGGACCTGGATCTGAAGAACAGTGGGCAGTTTCATTGGTCAGGACAACCAAGGGACTCATGAACAACTATCACAAAACATAAAAACAGTCGTTGATTATTCATGTAACAACATACATTATTAAGAATCAAGCATGTGTAAACTTTTGAACTGGTTCATTTGTATAAATTCAGTTAGTGTTATGCCTTGTGGACTATATGTAAACATGTAAACAAACATAGCACTCATATGGTTTAGATCCACTTCCATTTCCGGTTCCAGTGACAGGGTACGCTGGCGTGTTTTGCTGCCGCTCCTGTTACCGTTTGGTTTGTTTTCGTTGTTATTTTAAGTCATATTTATTTATTTATTTAAATTCTGCGAGTTTCTTTTTTAGTACCATTGTCTTTAGTGCCGTTGCGAGTGCGATGTTGTGGTGCCATTCTATATAGTTTGGTCTGTAGTTTTTATTTCTGTTTTTATTTCTGAGCTCCACTGGAATAACCTGCAGCGTGTTACTCTGAATCTACTCCTCAGCTTGGCTGTGTGTGTGGATGGATTGTACGAGTCTGTGCTCGCAGTGCGCTCCGGAGTTTCACTCGCTCGATGAGTGCACTCATCGACCATGGCACTAAGGTACACTGCACGCCAGCTTTTGAATCTAAATCAGAAGTGTTATGGCCTAGCCAAAGATTCATACAATCTCTGTCGAGACTCTGGACTGCTACGTCCTAAGCGATATATCCATCGGGGTTTGAGGCACAGTTTTGCTGTTTCGTCCTCTCCTAATATCTTTGTCCCGATCTGCCGTAAGACCAACAAACTGCTCCATACTGGTGTTGATCACAGTAATTTAATATCGGTTCCCCATGTGGAGATTAAACCACCGGCGTCTCCGCTTCAGAGCCTGGCTTATGCTGCATTATTCAATGCACGGTCTGTGAATAACAAAGCGCTGCTTTTATCGGATTTTATCACTGATAAAAAGCTGGATTTGTTTTTCTTAACTGAAACCTGGCATAAAGAAAATGATGGGCTCCTGTTTAACCAGATCACTCCAGCGGGCTTTGGAGTTTTAGATCTCCCGAAGTTATCTGGCAGAGGCAGAGGCATTATTGTGGTTTATAACCTGAAGTTCAACACAAGCTCTGTGTCTGTTCCCTAGTTTCCTTCATTTGAATGCCAGGTCTTGAGTATCTCCGCTCCTGTATCCACCGTCATCGCTACAGTCTATAAACCACCTAAGGCTAAGGCGCATGCAGCTTTTATGTCAGAGTTTGCGGACTTCCTGTCGATGTTGAGCACTAAGTTTAACAAAATTTTGATTGTGAGAGACTTCAACATTCATGTGGACTGTAGTGACTCGGTGGTGGCCAAGGATTTTCTGTCACTAATTGACTGTTTTAACTTCTCTCAGTTTGTAACTGACCCGACTCATAACAAGGGTCATACGCTGGATATTGTGATTGCTCATTTGTATCTGAGTTTTCAGCTACTGACATTGGACTGTCTGATCATTCAGCTGTCTTTTTTAACCTCGAACTGTATCATTCAAGTGAGCCGACCATCCGAACAGTAACCTTCCGGAAGTGGAAGTCTATCGATCAAACAGCCTTCTCCAATTCTGTGGTTTCCACCCTAAGCGATCTTCATCCCTCATCACTGGAGGAGAAAGTTCTGCAGCTAAATTCCACTCTTGCTGCTAATCTTGACATTTTTGCTCCTCTAAAGTTACGTAAGGTCACATTCACCCGCTCTGCTCCCTGTTATAATGACAATCTGCACTCTAGAAAGGCTGTATGTCGGAAAATGGAGCGAAAATGGCACCTTACCGGACTGTGTATCTACTATCAAGCGTGGAAGGACCTGTTGGGCGATTATCGTGCACTACTGGAGACTGAAAGATCCTCGTACTTCTCTGTTGCTATTGTAAATAATCAAAATAATCCCAGAGACTTGTTCAAAACCATAAATAGATTGCTTCAAGTAAAGTTACCACTTTGTTACCACTTTGCCTGTTTCTCAGCAGCTCTGTGATTCCTTTCTACAGTTTTTTAATTCTAAGATTGTCAATGTTTGTAAAGAAATTTCTGTTAACCCTGACTGTGCCACTTCACTCCTTCATCCATCTGAGTTCACTGGTGTTTCTTTTACTCATTTTTCACTGCTTGAAAAATGTGCCATTTTTGAACACAGCTCTGTGAGTATTCTGTATAATAGTGCTGTATGTGCTGAACTTTACACATGAGGGAGAACGTCTCTTGAAGGCCATGCCTAGGAAGTGCTGCAGTTTTAGCAACTTTGTACAGATCACTTCACAGTATCAGTGAGAGTGAACTGAGTAGAACTTTTCCACTCTTGCAACCCACTGCAGCTGACGTCCCCTCTTAAACAAGGCCAATTATTTTGTTTTTGCTATGCACCCAAGACAATTGGTTTTGAGATAAAAAAGAATTTCAGCTTTCTTGTACTTATATATACATCTAGATGTGTTAAACAACTTAGAGCATAGCACCTGTTGTTTGAACCCACCCATTTTTCAAGTGATCAAAAATATTTCCATGTCTGACATTTGATTCTTCTTGCCTAAGAGTGCACTCTTAGACTGATTGTTTGAACAATTAATAACTCTGAATATCTATTTTCGGTTTTCGCCATGAAAATAACAGCATTTGGTGACAGGAATATTGTGATAGCTGTGAAGAAAAAGCTCAAAAACAGCAGTCAGTTACATCACCAACAACCTTCACAGGTCAGGGGTGAAGTTATCACAATCCACCATTCAGAGAAGACTTCAAGAGCAGAGATATATAGAGACCATACCACAAGATAAAGACCATTCACCAGCAGTACGATCTGGAAGACCAGAATGAAATTCACAATAAAATATGGAGATGAACCATATGAAACATCTCTTGATTAAGGACAGTACACATCTAAACCAAAAGTCAAGCTACTCTTGTGACCATACATTAATATTTCCTGTGTAAAACAAATATCCACCAGCAGCTAGCATTGCTGATTCACAGCACCTTGTTCAATTTTGAGCTCAGTGTACTGTCTGTGCAGAGGGCTGCATGTTCTTCCAATATTTGAGTGGCTTTTCTCTAGGTTTTCTGGTTTCATATCATTCCTGCCTTACCAATAATACTTTATGCCAACAAAACTCTTTATAACCCATGAGAGAGAAAGAGAGAATTCTTCCAAAATAGTGCTGGAATTTTCTCAAAATCATCAGCAGAACTACTGTAAATATATCAAAAGTGTGTCAAGGTTTGTGTACAGTGCAGTTGGATTTCCTGTCACTGTGGGCGCCAGAGCACAGTAATATAGTGCAGAGTCTGATACAGCAGCAAAGGAGATAAGCAAAAACACTTTATCTCCATTAACTTCAGCAGACATTCTTGAAGGAATGTTAGAACTTAAAGCTCCACTTTGATGAATATAAAGAAGGAACTCCGGTGTAGATTTTGGATATTGCCGGTACCAGTGTAAGTAGTTGTTTCCTGAAACACTGCTTTTGTAACTGCAGGACAGGGTAACATTATCATCTTCATCTAGAATTTTATGAATGAGAAGTGGCTCTATTGAATCTGCCATGGAGTCACCTGTCACAGAGAAGAGAAGACATGTTTTAAAAATCATGAAATAATCAAACTAGAATTACATTACTTTCTTAACACCGCACGGATTAATTAATATTAACACATAATATTTCTGAAATAAAACATTAATGTTGACTCACCTACTAACAGCCAGAGACACACAAATATAACCTTGAACATGATGATCTTAGCTGAATGAAAATATTCTGAGACCTTCTGTATTCTAATATGTTAACATAATAAAACTTGAACATGAAGCTCCACCCCACAGCATCACATGAAAGTGTTACCAATGTTACAGACACATTGTTGAGTTGCTACTGCATTCTGGTCTTACATTCAGATTCACATGGGGAACCTGTCATGAGACCATTTTAACCAAACTAGTTTCAAATTAGCTGAAAACTAATGTAATAATGTAATAATTATAATTGTAAATACATTTTGAATCAGTTGTGTCTCTTTATTATGTGGTTTGGCCACCTGAGGTACAACGCATGATAGCCAGTAAAAATATACATATACAGTATACATATACATATACAGTATCTTATAAAAGTGAGTACACCCCTCACATTTTTGTAACATGTGACAACACTGAAAACATGACACTTTGCTACAATGTAAAGTAGTGAGTGTACAGCTTGTGTAACAGTGTAAATTTGCTGTCCCCTCAAAATAACTCAACACAGCTATTATTGTTTAAACCGCTTTTAAAAAAAAATAAGTACAAAAAAAAAAAAAAAAATTTTTTAAATTTTTTTTAATTTTTTTTTTTTTTTTTTTTTTTTTTTTTTTTTTTTTTTCTTTTTTTTCTTTTTTTTTAAAAAAAAAAAAAAAAATAAAAAGTTTTTTCCATTCCCTTTTTTTACTTTTATAAAAAAAGTGATTTTTTTGTTTTTTTTTTTTTTTTTTTTTTTTTTTCTCTTCCTTTTGATTTTCAATATCTTTTATATATTTTATATTTTTTATATATTTTTTTTTTAATTTTTTTTTTTTTTTTATAAATTTAAAATAATAAATTAAAATATATATATATATATTAAATAAATGAAAAAGTTTATTGCATAGGATAAACATAAAAGGAAAAAACAGCCGCCCAATGCTCCCTGGGATAGGCTCCAGGTTCCACCGCGACCCTGTAAAGGAGTAAGCAGTAGAAGATGGATGGACAGATGGAAAAAAAACAGCCACAGGTTTTGACAGCTATCAAGGTTGTCATTGAGCTATTACGCCTTAAAGGGGAGTGATGCATGGTTTATCTGTGTGGAGTTTGCTGGATTGAATGAAGGTTGCATTGGTATTCACTTAGTAAACACTGTGTTTATTTTGAATTGCATATTTAATTTATACAGAGTGACTTACAGTTGAGGTGAGCTTTACATTATCACAGTTTTACATTATCATTACAAGAGAACCTTAGCCCATTTCATTTAATGCCCCCGTACTGTGCTTATCCATGTTGCAGACAAACAATATTAAACACAATATTAAGTCAGGTCTTATTAATTTTACCTCTGGATGCCACCACAATGGATGTGAAATGAATGTGTAGACTTAGAGCTTTAATTCAAAAGGTTTGAAATTTTATTTCATTTTTGTATTGAAATCAAAAGTTAAAGCATTCCTGTGTTCAAAGTACCATCAGAAGAGAGTCTAAAGCAGTGATACAGCGGAGGTCAGTGTCAAAATCAATTACATTAGGCATACATCTTAATAAAAGTAACCAGGGCAAGGGTTATTATATAAACAAATACTATCTATCTATCTATCTATCTATCTATCTATCTATCTATCTATCTATCTATCTATCTATCTATCTATCTATCTATCTATCTATCTATCTATCTATCTATCTATCTATCATCTATCTATCTATATTGCTTTATTGTGCTAAGTAATATAATCGGAGAAGGCAGGATCTCTGGAGGAGCAGGGTTCTGTGATGCTCAAGTACTTGGCCCACAATAAGGTAACTGACAGTGCCACCTTGTGTTTACCAAGAAAAAAAAATACACACAGCATATTCCATCCATTTTCTACACCACTTCCTCCTTTTCAGGGTCATGGGGAAACCTGGAGCATATCCCAGGGAGCATAGGGCACGAGGCAGGGTACACCGTGGACAGGGTGCCAATGCATAACAGGGCACACAAACTACGGACACTTTGGACATGCCAATCAGCCTACCATGCATGACTTTGGACTGGGGCAGGAAACTAGAGTACGGAGGAATCCCCCACAGCATGGGGAGAACAAGCAAACTCCGCACACACATGGTGGGAATCGAACCCCCATTCCTGGCGGTGTGAGGCAAATGTGCTAACAACTAAGCCACCATGTGCCCCACACAGCATAAAATGAATAAAAAAATAAAGGGAACACTTGGAGTTACATTGTGCTGTTTAAGTGTTCCTTTCTTTTTTTGAGCAGTATATATGTGGTCCCTTTTTAAGGAACCAAAAATAGTTGGTCAAACTAAATAATCATAAACAATAAACTAATCATTTTAAATACTTGGTTCAAAATCCTTTTCAGTCAATGACTGAAGTCTGGAGCCCACAGACATCACCAGACACAGGGCCCTGCTGATGCCCTGCCAAGGTGTTTACTGTAGTGGTCTTCATTGTAATTAAATTCAATAATATGTGTTCAGTGCTTTTAGCATTGGACATTGTCACAAAGCAACTTTACAGAACTTACATAAGTATTATATGCGTAAGTACATAAGTGTGTTATGCCTTGCTCCCATTTCAACATGGGGCACACTTTCTGTGTGAAGTGACTAGGGATAGAGCATGCCAGGGCAGCCCTTGAGAGGTCTGACTTTGTTACTGTGAATGTCTTACAACGTGTGGTTTGCTGTCTTCTCTGCCAAAGGGGGTTGGGTTTCAGAGCCTCGGTGGGCAAGGCTTATGTAAAAGACCCCTCTTGTCGAGTCCCTCCAATAATCCATGAGTGGAGCCTGGGCCAGCACTAGTGCGAGGGAAGCACAGAAGGCGACTATGGTGGCCCGCCTCCCCCTGTGGAGAGCCAGGGGAAATGGGTGGCCACAGTCGCAGCCTGCTAATAGGCCTGATCTGAAAATGGTCATAAAGGCCAAGCAGACAAAGGAGGAGTGGCTCTTAAGATGGCATGCAGGAACACATCAGGGACATGAGGTTGTTTGGGCAGTTATCGCCAGGTACTACTGTAGGGCCTCCCTTAGCCAAGGCTATCCACAACATTTTTTTCTGAAGGCCTTACAGAACTCTTTACATGTTTGCATGATGAAACCACACATCTCAGTAACAAAGGGAACAACAGAAACTAGATATAAATAAGATGCGCTCTCTAAGCAGGTTCTAATCACTGGCACCCAATCTTATACACATGATTCTAATTTTATGGATTTGAAGGTGATACATGTAGGGGTGTTGTTACTTCTTCCATGTGACTGATCTGTTGCTTTTTTTTTTTTTATTAATTAAATTGTGGAAATTACTACAAACTGTCAATTTTATGTGTCATTTGATGGAGTGTACCAACTTTATTAATAGGCACTGTTTCAAATAGGATCAAATGTTTACTTGTCCAAATATGTCCAATAAAACCATTTTGCAAACCAACAGTTTCCATAGGGTGTGCTTATTTTTTCACATAACTGTAACTCAACACTGTCAATATCAAGTGTCAATAATATACATTCTTTATAAATCATGTGAGAGAAAGACAGAGACGTCCCCCAAAAAAGCATGTTCATTCCTCAAAATTATTAGCAAAACTGCTTTCAATATAACAAAACTGTGTCAAAGTTTTTGTACAGCGCAATTGGATTTCCTGTCACTGTGGGCTTCAGAGCACAATAGTATAGTGCAGAGTCTGATACAGCAGTGGAGAAAATGAGCAGATCCACTTGTTTATCTCCATTAACTTTAGAAGACATTCGTGGTGGGATGTTGAGACTTAGCTCTCCACTTGGAGTAATATAAAGAAGGAAATCGGGTTTAGAGTTTGGATATTGCCGGTACCATTGCACATTATATATGCTTGCACTGAAGTCTTTGTAGCTGCAGGACAGAGTAACATTATCACCTTCATCTACAACCTTGTGTCTAAAAAGTGGCTCTATTGGATCTGCCATGGAGTCACCTATCAGAGAAGATAATAAAGAATAATAAAGTGTTGAATAAATCATACAATCATAAAGACAGACTAACTCATCCCTAATTCAGAACTTAGTATTTTTGCAATAACAAAAATGTAAACTCACCCACTGAAAGCCACAGACACGTGAATATAACGGTGAACATGATGAATGTTCTCAGCAAATGAAAATATCCTTTCTCTACTCTGATATGTTATCATCAAAAATATTCATGAAGCTCCACCCCATAGCATCACATTATAGTGTCATCAATGTTGCAGAAAGATTCTTGATTCTTACTTCATCATCCTGGCTTAACATTCAGCCTCATTTAAAGAACCTGGTTTAAATACTGTATATTTTAAGTAAACACACACTAGAAAGAACTGCTAATAAAACCTAATAGTCACAATAATATAGTTTAAATCATGTAATCATTTAAATTATTATTATAAAATAATTAAATCACAATTTCCCGACTAAAACAATCAATCATTTAATTACACATTACTAAACAATCTAAAAAAAAAAGTACAATCAGTAATTTAATTACACATGTTCAGTGGTGCCTTTGAATCTAGTGGAACCAATGCACCATTTACATTTAAACTGCTTTCTAAAATAACTAAACTTACCAGTTAAAAAGTCAGCTAGATGTAGTTTGCCTTTGTATTTAGTTTTATTTCAGATTCCATCAAATTAGAATAGACCAAATAAATAAAATGTAGCAGTAATTCGATAGCTATAATGCTGCAAAACTGTGTAGAACAGAGTTTCCTGAAGTTCTGATCCACAGTGTCCATTGAATCCATGTTTCTGTCCTGGTGAACCTGACAGCATGATCTTCAGAAGCCAGTGATCGGTGCCAGAAGGCGATAATGACCAGTTAACCAACCAACCAACTAGCTTGTAGAGGAACTAACAACACCTCATACAAATGAAACCGTAAATATTGTGGTTGATGGCTGATGTTCTCAAGCCATAGAAATGTATCTGGAAAATATATTCAATACAATTAAATTTTATTTGTATAGCACTTTTTACAATAGACATTGTCTCAAAGCAGCTTTACAGAAATAGAAACATGGTATACAGATAATGAAAGTGTGAATTTATCCCAACTGAGTGGCGATGGTGGCAAGGAAAAACTCCCTAAAATGTTTAAGAGGAAGAAACCTTGAGAGGAACCTGACTCAGAAGGGAACCAATTCTCATTTGGATAACAACACATAATGTGAAAAAGTTGATAATGGATTCATATGAAGTCTGTAAGGACTTAGGTGCAGCCATAGTCCTAGTAGTCCGGAATTAGAGAAGATTTGAGCTCCATCCAGAGGCAGAAAGGATCTGGATCTCCAGTATCTATATAAATTCGTGTGGGGCTCGGCAAAAGGAGAGGGAGAAAAAAGATTATTATGACTGTGAATTAGTAAGATAGAATCTAGTCAGGGTAGGCTTGAGTGAATAAATATGTTTTAAGCCTAGACTTAATCACTGAGACTGTGTCTGAGTCCCGAACACTAATAGTAAGACTGTTCCATAACTGTGGGGCTCTATAAGCGAAGGCTCTTCCCCCTGCTGTAACCTTCACTATTCGAGGTACCGTCAAATAGCCTGTATCTTTTGATCTAAGTAGGCGTGGAGGATTATATAAAACCAAAAGGTCGCTTAGATATTGTGGCGCGAGACCGTTTAGTGCTTTATAGGTTAATAAAAGTATTTTAAAGTTGATGCGGGATTTTACCGGAAGCCAGTGCAGTGTTGATAATATTGGTGTGATATGGTCATATCTTCTAGTTCTAGTTAGGACTCTAGTAGCCGCATTCGGGACTAACTGGAGTTTATTTATATTCCTACTGGAACATCCAGACAATAAGGCATTACATTACAATCTAATCTAGAGGTGACGAATGCATGAACCAGTATTTCTGCATCATGTAGTGACAATATGTTTCTTATCTTAGAAATATTTCTGAGATGAAAGAACGCTATCCTAGTAATATTATCTACATGAGCATCAAATGATAGGCTGGAGTCAATAATCACTCCAAGGTCTTTAACTGCTGTACATGATGAAACAGAAAGACCATCCAGAGTTACTTTGTAAACAGAATGATTACTTCTAGCTACACGTGGTCCTAATAATAGTATTTCTGTTTTATCAGAATTAAGTAAAAGGAAGTTAGTTGACATCCAACGTCTAATTTCCTTTACACAATCCACAACTTCACTAAGTTTCTGTCTCTCCTCTGGCTTCGCTGAAACATACAACTGTGTATCATCAGCATAACAGTGGAAGCTAATTAGGGGTAGCATATATAAAGTAAAAAACAGTGGGCCTAAAACAGAACCCTGTGGAACTCCAAAAGTAACCACAGTATGCATGGAGAAATCACCATTTACATATACGACCTGATAAAGATCGGTCAGATAAGAGCTGATCCAGGAGAGGACTGTTCCCTTAATGCCAACAACATTTTCTAATCTATCAAGGAGAATAGTGTGATCTATAGTATCAAAAGCTGCACTAAGGTTGAGTAACACAAGCAGCAAGACACAACCCTGATCAGAGGTCAGTAGAAGGTAATTTACTACTTTAACTAACGCTGTCTCTGTGCTATGATGACGTCTAAATCCTGGATGATACATTTCATGAATGCTGTTCCTATCTAAGTACATGCATAACTGCTTTGCTACAACCTTTTCTAAAATCTTAGAGATGATGGGGAGATTTGACATAGGTCTATAGCTGGACAATTGAGATGGGTCAAGGTCAGGTTTTTTAATCAGTGGTTTAATAACTGTTAATTTAAGTGATTTAGATACATAGCCAGTGCTAAGGGAAGAATTTATTATATTTAAAAGTGGTTCAATTACTCCTGGACAAATCTGTTTAAACAAGCATGTAGGTATGGGATCTAGTATACAAGTTGATAAATTGAGATTAATGTAGCTAGTTCGGTCTCTCTAAGCAGAGCAAAACACTCTAAACATTGATCTGATATTGCTACATTATCATCTAAGGGGTTTGTTACAGTATTGGCCGGTTTTAATTTAATGGCCTGTATTTCACGTCTAATATTTTCAACCTTATCAACGAAAAATTTAATGAAACCTTCACTGCTATGTAATGACTGAGTGTTTCTCTCTGTAGTGGTTTTATTCCTAGTTAATTTTGCTACCGTGGTGAATAGGAAACTGGAATATATAACTGGAAAAGAAACAAGAACTGAGATAGACAAATTTTTTTTATCAATCTCCTTGTATGTAAACAAGCTCATTAGATGGCATGAAACACAGTGTCATTTATTCATTTGTAACAACCCTGTGTCACCCGTGCTTTCTAAGCCTAGAATTATTTTTTTCTGAAATTTCTTGAAGGATTTTATTTATTGTCATGATTTTTCCTCGCACAAAATGCTGGAGCAGGAAACTGAAACCCGACACATGAGCTCAAAGCATGAATGCCTTGAGGAGCCTGTTATCTCTTGGACAATGCCTGCCTTGGGACCTGAGGGGCTGTGAACACATTTTTCCCAGAGGGCACTGGGGAAGAGAGTGTTTTCTAGCACTCCGGGAGCAATGCCTTTGGGTGGGGGTTTATGTCATGATTTCCCCTCGTGCAAAGCACTGGAGCATGCGGCGCACTCTGAAACCCAATGTGCGAGCTCAAGGTTTATGTCCTGACTCTGCCCCTGTATTGTCAGTGGTTGTTCCATTAAGTGACATCATTAGTCTCAGCTGTTTTGTGTTCACCCTTGATTATGTTGGTTATTTAAACCCCTCATGTGTCTATATGCGGTGTGAACCACTGATTCTAGTCTAGACTTGTAAATATCTGTTTGCCAATTGACTGACCTTTTGCCTGTTTTGCCCTCACTAATTATTCACAATTTGGATTTGTCTGCCTCTCTTCAATAAAGCTCTTATCTGCACTTGTATTGTAAATCTTCATTTAGAAAATAGATGGATGCATGGATGGATGACAGTATGCACATGTTGTGCAAATTGTATTTTTTGTTCATTCTAATAATAATAATAATAATAATAATAATAATAATAATAATAATAATAATAATAGAATTCATGTGCAATGCAAATGACTTACCAGTATCAACAGTAGTGAAGAAAACCAAGAAGAGGAATAGCATTGTTATCCTGAGTGCTATCGTACTGCAGAACGGCAGAGAAGTTCAATACCCATCAGCCCCTGTTCATCACAAGACCTGGTAACAGTTTCCCTAATCACTCTCCCCTGTGTCTCTTTATGCATTGTTAGCACCACTATTTAGGTTCTAGTTTGGTTGTGTTTCACTGTCAAGCTTCTTTTGTTGTCATGTGTGCAACATACTCACATATAGTCTGTATTGTTTTTCCTTCATACTGGTAGTTTCCTTTCAAAGGGAACTTCGACGTTGCATTTAACATAACAGTATGGGAACGCCTGGCACAAGTGGCCGGTATCTGAATCTTCTGTAAAATCATGCCTCTACTAATAGGCCTGCCATGATCAGGTGACGTGGCACATCGCATGATATATATGGCACTCCAAAGCGAGTTGAAGCGCGCTGGGTTTCAGCGCCTCGCGGATCTGGGTCAGCTGCCAGCCGTCTGAGGTTTGTGGGATCTCTTATAGATATGGAAGAGGAGCCGGAGACGAGCGTTGCTCTCTTGCTCTGTCTTCCGGGTTCGGCTCTCCGCTGGATTGTAGAGCTCACCTCACGACTCCTATGGAAAGCCAAAAGGTAATAATTCCTCTCTGACTCCAAGGAGTTAGAAGGATGTGTTAAAAAGAGCAGCATATGAAGAGCTGCTTGAAGTGTTTACCCAGTGAAAGTAAATCCCTCACAGTGCAGAAACTCCCATTTCTTCCAGAAGTGCATGACAAAATCTCAGGCTTCTGGGGGAAAACCATGCATAAGCCATATTAATAATCCCACGATGTTGGATTCTTCGGCCATTGTGGGAATGAACGGCATGGTTATTTATCTATGCTCAAGGTGGAGGAGGCCCTTGCAAGCTACCTCTCTCCACTGATGGCAGGTAATTACGTGGGCCGGTTTGCATCCAAGCCATGTAAGGCCACCGTGGCATTGGTGGGCAAGCCTAGACAGTTGTAGTCTTGCTTGTGGGTCACTGCAGACAATGACAGGGTTGCAGGCCTACCAAGAACTCCTGCTGAGTGAGCTCGACATATGACGACATTCAAAAAACACCTGGTCGTCCTGAGGGGCCATGGAGGGATGTATATGGGGACATGAGGTTGTTATGGCAGGTAGCTCCCAATGCTTCTGTAGGGCCTCCCCTAGCCAAGGCGGTCCCCAACTTTTCAGTGTTCTCTGGTCAGCAAGCTGTCACAGGGCAACGAAAATCTGATCCTTTCCCTCTAATAGAATGTGGAATAGTTAATGTCTAGTTAACTAGTGAATAGTTAAGGCCTGTGAATTGTGTCTTCGCTTCAGATAATAGAGGCTGGCGACTTGGTTCTCAGCTGCCATATATATATATATATATATCATTTGACACGGTTAATTACCACGTCACCTGATCATGGCAGGCCTATAAGTAGAGGCATAATTTTACACAAGCGTCAGATACCGGTCACACGTGCAAGGCGTTCCCATACTTTCATGCTAAATGCAATGTCTCGTACCCTTCACAGGGTAACAAAGACATTTGTCAACATGGTAAAAAAGTAGTTGTGAATACTTCTGGTTGAAGAGCAAGAAATTATGTGGAAATATGAGGAATTTAAACCTACGTTAACTGCAAAAAGCAATACCATTTTCGGCCATCAAATCTTGGGAACATTGCTGATTGTGTAAATGCCTACACTTACGTTTACAGACTCACAATGAGAATAAATGGATTGAAAACGTATAACTTCAATATATTTGATGTCATTTAATTTAATGTAAATGTGTTTTTTAAATTAAATATTAATATATTAATATAAAATATAAATTTGTGAAAAAAATTTATGACACCAATAATGCCCCCACATAACATGTATAACTCGCAAAGAACCACAAAGCAACACATACAGTTTGTGGTGCAGTAAGAGTGTGGTTTCAGTGTGTCAGATTTGTAATGTGCAGTTCAAGAATCCAGCAGAGACACACTATATCATCTGCCAAAAATCCATTTCTTTTGTAGCAGGAAGTGTCACAAGAAGCAGTGTTCCTTGAGCTGACGCTATTCGTCTAATCTCTATACTTTAAAATTATATATATATTTTTACCTTACGTTATTTCTTTACAACGTTTACCAATATAACTGAAACTACTTTAGATAAAGCATTGGGGTTACGCGTGTAACCCTGTTCCCTGAGAAGGGAAAGAGACCTTATAATCATAACCCTGACGTTCCCTTTCAAATGGAACTTCGACGTTGCATTTAGCAGTATGAGAACGGGAATACCCACTCTGTCATACCAAGGGTACGGCCTGTTCAAAAATACCCAACCACAAGGGTCACTGCAGGACACTCGAGCCCGGGGAGGAATGAATATCCAGGCTGTAATAACAAATGACTGTGTGAGGCATAGACCACCCTGCAGCCGCACACATATCCTGCAAGGATACCCCTTTGGACATAGTCTTCAACAATCCAAGTAGAGATGCGCTGCATTGACACAGCATCACTTTTCCTGTCGCTGAAAAGCAGACTAGTAGCTGCTCCGACTTACGCCACTGGCCGGAGCGGTGGACGTAAGTACAGAGAGCCCTTACTGGACACAGCGGGTGCATCCTTTCTTGTTCTGGTGTGAAGGACAGAGGAGGGCAGAAAGCCTGCAACACCACAGGGTGGGCAGCCAATGTAGGCACTTTAGGAATATAATCCGGATACAGGAAGGACTTGGCTTATTAATGCAGGAGGGGCAACAGAGAGAGTTTGTAGACCTCCCACTCGCTTGAGAGATGTCAGGGCCAGTACAAGAGCTACCTTTAGAGTCAGAAGCTTCTCAGAGTTTGACTCTAAGGGCTCAAATGGGGCCCCTGATAGACCTTCCAAGACCACAGCAAGGTCCCAGGAAGGTATGCATGGCCTGCAGATGGGCCTCAGCCATCTGACACCACGCATGAACCTCAAAGTTAGAGGATGTTACCCCACGGAGGCTCCATCAACAGGGGCATGGCTGGCCGAAAACAGCGGCCAAGTAACCCCGATTGTAGAAGGAGCCCAGCCTGCTGAGAAACATTCTGTAAGAACTCCAGGACTGTAGCTATTGCGCAGTTCACTGGGTCAAGGTGACGTTCCTCATGCCACAAGACAAAAAGCTGACACTTGAGTGTATATGAGTTCCTTGTGGAAGGGATCCACTCCAGGGGCTCGAATGGGGCAGCCAACAGACTTTCCAGGACCATAGAAGGTCCAAAGAAGGTATGTGTGGCCTACAGATGGGCCACAGCCGTCTGACACCACGCATGAACCTCAAAGGTAGAGGATGTTGCCCCACAGAGGCTCCATCAACAGGGTCATGGCTGGCCGAAACGGCGGCCAAGTAACCCTGATGGTAGAAGGAGCCCAGCCCGCTGAGAACCGTTCAGTAAGAACTCCAGGACCGTAGCTAATGCGCATTTCACTGGGTCTAGGTGACATTCCTCACACCACAAGACAAAGCTGCCACATGACTGCATACGCTTTCCTTGTGGATGGTGCTTTAGCTTTTAACATGCTTTCAACAATCTCAGTTGTGAGACCCGAATCTATGAGCTGGTGCCCCTCAGGGGCCAGACCCACAGTTGCCGAGTTCTGGCCGAGCGTGATAAATCAGCCCTCTGGCTTGAGACAGTAGATCCACTCTAGGGGCTCGAATGGGGCAGCTGACAGACCTTCCAGGACCATAGGGAAAACCTACTATTCTGAGATTCAACCTGATCCCCAAGCTCGTCACGTGGGTGAGAACAACATCTTAATGTTGAACCGCCAGCTCCCTGGATTGTGCTAGAACTAACCAGTCATCCAGATAGTTTGGTACACAGATGCTGAAGGCCCGAATTTAGCCTATTACCCAAAGACAATTAAAATTAAAAGCAAATACTCACATCCGTAAACCCAATTGAGCTAGAAAAAGAGACGATTAGCCTTGAGTGAGGAAAAGCAAGGGTCCAGTTTTTATTTAGGTCCACCACACAAGATCCATACCAATGAGAATTCCCAGAAGTGATCTGATAACTGGAGCTTAAGCTCCCGTATTTATAGCTTATGTACAGAGAAAATAACCAATAGGGTTTAAAAGAGATCATCTACATTTACCATGAGGATTAAAAAAGCCTCCCAAACAGTTACCATTAGAACAGAAAACACGCCTCTTGTGATAACCATTAGAGTAGAAAACAATCCTCTCATGATAACCATTAGGTTTGAAACAGGCCTCTCATGATAACCATTAGGTTGGAAAACTGGAGAGCGAGAAAAGAAAATTATTTGGGGCAACGAGAGAAAAAAAGAAAACAATTTGGAGCAACGACCTTGGTCTCACAGGTGCAGTGTGACGCAGCTATTCGTATAAATAGCTCCTCACGGTTCTCTACCAAACGTTCAAGGCCCATGTCTACAGCATGCCCGACCCATCCCTGCGAGACAAGAATCTTTATCCTCTGCATTATGAGTAAGTTTCTTTTACCTTTTTTCCCTATTTTTCTGGTTTATAATTTACTTTCATATCTGTTTTATATTTCTATTATATATATACTGTACTCCCTAATTCGTAATATTATTACATTATCCTAATAATATCTCAATACTAAAGTTCTAACGTTGTGTGTGCGTTCGGGCCTTCGGGAGGGGGTGTTAGAGAGAGAGGGAGAGACAGAGAGAGTGTGTGTGTGCTATGTTTGCACGCCTGACACTGAACACGCAAGAGTGTGTGTGTGTGTGTTATCTATGTGTGTGTGCCTCCCTAACTCTCCATCTCTGTTACTATTAAACCATAGTGTGTCAATCCCAAAATGTGAATCCTGTTCATCAATATCACCTAATACCTCCTCTATGTGTCTAGGTGCCCATTCACTGGAAGGGCTGGACTCGGACTCGAGCACCCGCCTCCAAATTGTGCATCTCACTGCCGATTTTCAACAAAATTACTCCTAGTCGGTCTCCCTCACGTTTATTTTATGTATATTTTTAACCACAACATGATGATCAAGGTACTAACAGTCAAATCAATAATGCCCTAAAAGGCTGATTTTTTTTTTTTAAGGAACCACAACCAGTCATAAATAAGGGAATCAAAAATAAGAAAAGCTATAATGATGGGCCTCGAAAATAAGAAAATATTTCTTCATCCACAAATTGGTCTAGCTGATGTAAGTATTGACTTTAGTCAATCAAAAGTGATAGAAGCTATATTAGTCGTTTTTCAGACCAACTGTAGAACCAGCACACCAGTTAAATATTCCTACACTTACACCAACTTACACTAGTGTAGAGAAGTGCACTCACACCAGTACTTGGTCTCCCTCACGTTTATTTTATGTATATTTTTAACCACAACAATGCCCTGGAGTCCCAACAGAGCCAGAGTGACATCTGTGCACTTTGTGAAGGTGCAAGGGGATAAAGCTAGCGATATTTCTATGTGGAAACACACACCTTTTAGATCTATCACCACAAACCAGTTCTCGAACTGGATCTGTGGCACGATAAGTTTGAACATCAGCCTTTGAACCTGTATGTCCGAAGAGTATGGTTCAGATGATGCAGATCTAAAATTGGCCGCATACTCCCACTTTTTTGCAGAACAGGAAATAAAGGCTGTAAACCTCCCTCCCTGAGGGAACGGGGTACATGTTTCAAGACCCCATTGTCCAAAAGGTAGCTTACTTCCTGTGATAACATCGGGCTCTGGTCTGTGCTGACTACTGTGGTGAACACACCTGTGAACTGGGGGGGATTCAAGCTATAACTGGACCCGGTAACCCTTTCTATGGTAGACAGAACCCATGGAGACACATTTGGCCGTAGCTTGCACGCTGCCCGATGGTCTTTTAGTGATGTTAGCTATTCCACATTCCATTGGAGGAAAGCATCAGATTTTCGTTGCCCTGTGACAACTTGCTGACCAGGGACGGAAACTTGGGGACCGCCTCGGCTAGGGGAGGCCCTACAGTAGCACTGGGGGCTACCTGCCCTAACAACCTCATGTCCCCAGATACATCCCTCCACAGCCCCTCAGGACTGCTCATCTTTGCCTGCTTGGCCTTTATGACCATTCTCAGATCAGGCCTAACAGCAAACCACGACTGTGGCCGCATGGTTCCCCTGGCTGTCTGTGGGGGTTGGCGGGCTGCCATACTCGCCTTCTTGGTTTCCCTCACACTAGTGCTGGCCCAGGCTCTACTCGTGGACACCTGGATGAGCTTGAGACAACTTTTTTTTTGCCATATGTATACTCACTCAGCAGGTCTGCTTGGTAGGCCTGCAACCCTGTCATTGTCTGCAGTGACCCACAAGCAAGACTACTACTGCATAGGCTTGCCCACCAATGCCACCTTGTATGCAAGCCGGCTCCTGTAATTACCTGCCGTCGGTGGAGAGAGGTAGCTAGCAAGCGCCTCCTCCATCTTGAGCATAGCTAAATAGCCATGCCATTCATTCCCACAATGGCTGAATAATCCAACATTGTGGGGTTATGACTATGGCTTAAGCATGGTTTTCCCACAGAAGTTTGAGATTTTGTCATAACTTCTGGTAGACAGGGGAGTTTCTGCAGTATGAAGTATTTACTTTCACTGGGTAATCATTTCAAGCAGCTCTTTATACACTGCTCTCAGTTTTGAACACATCCTTCTAACTCTTCGAGTCAGAGAGGAATTATTACCCCTTTGGCTGCTCATAGCGGGAGGAGGAGTCGCGACGCAAACTCCAAAATCCAGCGGAGAGCCGAACCCGGAAGTCAGAGCAAGAGATAGAGCAGCGCTCATCTCCGGCTCCTCTTTCGGATTTAAGAGATCCCCCGAACCTGAGACGGTTGGCTGCCTCGGCAGCAGCCGGCCCAGATCTGCGCGGCTATGAAACCCAACTCGCTCGGTTTCCATTTTTTTTTTCAAGAAGAGCGCGAATCGCGAGTCGAGCTGTATAGTGTAGTGTTACCATGCGCAGCCTCTCGAGATTGCCATCGCATACTACACCACTAACACTTCACACAGAAAGTTTGCACTTTTCCCCTGTGATGAAACGGGAGCAGGTTACACACTTCTTGAACTCTCGCTCATTACTTACCTCTCCTTTTCTTTAAAAAGGGATAGAAAAGTTAAGAGATTTTGAGAAAATATCGAGTAGAAATTAAGCGTTTTTGTCACACAAACAACAGACATGCAGTCTCGCTGAAGATAATAAGGCTGGCGGTGTGGTTCACAGGTGCCATATATATCATGCGACGCGCTGAATAGCCACGTCACCTGATCATGGCAGAACTATAAGTAGAGGCATGATTTAACACAAGCTTCAGATACTGGTCACGCGCACAAGGCGTTCCCATACTGTTATGCTAAATGCATTGTCGAAGTTCCTTTTGAAAGGGAACAATCGTACGTTGCGCTGTCGCTAAGTTTTATTGGTTTTTACAAACATCTGCGACTAGCTTGTAGCCCACTATCATCACCTTACCACTAGCCTTGTTTATTTTTCACGTTTATCTCATTTACCACTGTTTAAAAAAAAAAAAAAAAAGCAAATATGTCTGTTGTTTCTCAGCTTTTGAGTGCAGATGAGAATTCGCTCGAGCTACACATGGTGCTTCTGGAACTGGAGGATGTGGAGAAACAGATCCGGAGCCTACTCAACAAGCATGCCCAGCTGCTGGAGCGAAAAACTGTGCTGGAAACATCTTGTGCTTCTGCCTACACATCCAAGGTAAGCACGCAGCATGGTATTACCATTCCCAGGCTCTCTTCGCTGTGTGTTTCTCTTTGCAGGGACCGTGCACCCAAGACTTTTCCAGCCGAGGTCTCTGTCACGCTGACTCAACACAGACCTTGGGTGCACCAGCAGTGAAAAGCGAGAGCCATACCCCGGATGAGGACCTCTGCACCTCCAATGTTCAAGATCCCAACCAGGAACCGCTTCGCCTCTCTCAGTTAGACCAGACCAAACACTGTGATCATTCGGGACTCCATTGTGCAAAACTTCTGTGTTGCTTCAACAAAGGGTAAGGTGCACACACATTGTTTTTCTGGTTCTTGTGTCCTTGATGTTGCTATGCAGGTATCCGGGATCCTGAAGAAGGATGAGCTTATTGGAGTGGTCGTGCTGCATGCGGGGGCAAAACAACATCAGGATGCGACAGATGGAAGTTCAGAAGAGGGACTTCCTCAGCCCGATAGAGCCAGTACGAGGCAGATCACCCACAATGAAGATAATCATCTCTGATCCTCTTCCCACATACAGACGTGGAGCTGAAAAGTTCAGTAGACTTATTGCTTGAAATGTTAGTTTCTTGGTATAATTAATAGAATCTGATGTTTGTTAATAAATGGAATCTGTTCTGGGAGTGTCCTAGGTTGTTTTGTCCTGATGCCTGACACCCCAGCAGCCTCGGACCAGAACTGTTGTCAGACAACATCTCCAAGATGCTACACACCAAGTGACTGCCTACCATAAGTAGATCTTCCTACAATAACAACATTCATCATAAGCAATGTTCAATTAATAGTCCAACACCTGTAGTACATACTATAGAGACTGTGTCTGTTCCCCAAGCTATACATCCATCCATCTTCTACCGCTTACTCCTTTTCAGGGTCGCCGGGAACCTGAAGACTATCCCAGTAAACATTGGGCACAAGGCGGGGCACACACTGGACAGGGTACCAGTGTGTAGCAGGGCACAATCCAATCACATACACACTAACACACCCTTTCATACTCTATGGACACTTTTAGACACGCCAATTAGCCTACCATGAATGTCTTTGAACTGGGGGAGGAAACTGGAGTGAGACAACTTCAGACTGTGGAAAAATTACAATATTTTCTATATATAATCCATATGTTAGTGTGAGGTCAAGACTGTGACCACCATTATGAGTAGGTCATATTACGTTCTGATTAATCCATACTGAATCTAAGATGGACACAACACTGTTCTCAGAGGGTCTTCCGGGTTATCAAAATGAATATTAAAATCACAGAGGATTAATGCTGTATCTACGGAAACAACCAGGTTTGAGATAAAGTGTGCAAATTCACTAAGAAATTTAGTACTTGGCCCTGGGGATCTGTAAATAATAATTAGAGAGGAATTTTTAGTGGCTACATAAGTTATACTGGTATATAGAATTTCAAAATAATTAAATTCATGACTAGGTATTTGTGTGATGACTAGAATTTGACTATGGATGAGACCAACACCTCCTCTACCAGTTGTACGAGGCTGATGTACATAAATGTATCCCGGAGGACCATCTTCATTTAATGCTATGTACTCGTTTGTTTTAATCCAAGTTTCTGTTAAACACATTAAATTACATTCGTTATCAGTAATGATTTCATTAACAATAAGAGCCTTAGATGAAGAGATCTACTGTTTAATAGTCCTAACTTCCGAATAAAGGTGCTGGATGTGCATTCAGTATGATCTAATCTTATTTTAATTAGGTTACTAAAACAAACTTTCTGAAATTAAAGTGTATGGTAGGCTAATTGGCATGTGTCCGTAAAGTGTCCATAGTGTATGAATGGGTGTGTGAGTGTGTATGTGGTTGTGCCCTGCGATGGACTGGCACCTTTTCCAGGGTGTACCCCACCTTGTGCCCAATTACTCCTGTACAAAATCAGCAGGGGATCAAATACTTTTTCCCTCACTGTAAACTAAAGCTGTCTTTGTGCGTTGATGAAGTCTAAATCCTGACTGATACATTTCATGAATGTTATTCCTATGTAAGTACAAGCATAACTGCTTTGCTACAACCTTTTCTAAGATATTGGAGATGAAGGGGAGATTTGATATAGGTCTATAGTTGGAAGGTTGAGAGGGGTCAAGGTCAGGTTTTTTAATCAGGGGTTTAATACCTGCTAATTTAAGTGATATAGGTACATAGCCCATGCTAAGGGAAGAATCGATAATATTTAAAATGGTTCAATTACTCCAGTACAAATCTGTTTTAAGAAACATGTAGGTACAGGATCTAGTATGCAAGTTGATGAATTTGCTGAAAAGATCGATGTAGCTAGTTCGGTCTCTCTAAGAAGAGTAAAACATTTGTCGCGACGGACCGACAGCCGGTGCGCATGATAAGAAAGTCGCTCCTTCCCCGACTGCTGTGCAGGCATGAAGCAGACAGTCTCGCGCCAGAGCACAACACCAGCCCGAAGGACCGTCACGGTGGGGCAACCGCCGACACAACGGCGGCCAGCGACTGGGGAGTCAATTGGGAGAATTCCACCACTCGGGCGATGGGGGAAGGATATAAAAGGACACTCTTCTGCCCGCGAGAGGGTGAGTACTAATTCACAGACCATGTGTGCTTCCATTTGCTGCATACAGGTATTTCGACCTCAGACGCGGCCATATAATTTGACTAATCTCTCTCTCTCTCTCTCTCTCTCATCCTCTTCCTGAAGGTTCAGGTGCGGACGAAGACGTCAGCTGGTGAAACTTTACACGACAGTGGATGACGGCACGGGAAACCCCCACACACTTTCTGGGAATCCCGACACGCCCTCGAGAGCGTCACAACGCCTGCCACACCCCAACAAAACCTCTCACACTCACCCACACACGCACTCTCCCTGCAGACAGCACTGCGTAAGAAAAATAAAGACTTTATCACTGTTTTACTGCTTCACCCTTCCCCGGGCTATTCCTCTTACACTGGTGGAGGATGCGGGCATAGAGGACAGACCCGCCAACAACCAGAAAAAAAAAATATATATATAAAAATAAGTATTAATAAATAAATAAATTAATTAATTAATTAATTACTTAATTGGTTAACTGATTAACTAATTAAATAATAATTGACTAATTGGCAAATTTGTAAATTATCCAATTAGTTGAATAATTAGCTGCATAATTAATTAATTAATTAATTATGTAAAATAAAATACAATTACATTAAATTACATTAAATTAAAAAAAGAGAGAGAAAGAAACATGGACCCCGCACTAAAACACCTGTTGGAAACTTTTACACAGCCGCTTGCCGAAAGCCTCCGAGCAATGGCCACCCTCAAGTTCGGCCAAGCTGGACAGTGGCCCCCTGACATGCCCCTTGGTGCCTCTGGGCCACAGCCCGACCGCCAACACCATCCCGGCACCTGGAGGGCCCGCCGAAGGTCACCTGTCCATGTAATCCCGAGCCCATGCCCACAGAGCTGAGGATGGAACCCACCAGGCCGACCCAGAAACCGTGGTTAGCAGGGTGTGCCCTCCGTTTATGGCAATGCACGAATAGGACCCGGGCCCAGCAGGCCTACATGGCCCAGGACGACAGAGACGCCACCACGGGAGGTAAGGCCTACACACTAATCCTCTGTCTTCTGTCTTCCACCAGGTGAACTTGGAGGGGAAGTTTGGATGGGAGAAGAAGGAAGACGACTGCCTGAAGCACTGCTGTACACAGGTGCGAGTGATAGAGGGGTGTCAACCAAAGCCCTGATCTGTTGAGTCCCTACCTCGTACTTCCTCGTCCGGGGCGGTCCCCTCTATCAATGGGCATGCCGCTGCACGGAGCAGGTGGACCTCCTGATGGCACCTAAATCAAAGACCCAAATAGTAATGCACCTGGCCCACGCCCATCCCCTCGGTTGCCACCTGGGGCCACAAAACACCCTGGAAAAGCTGAGGGATCGCTTTGTGTGGCCCGGGATGGATGCAGAGGTCCGGGGCTTCTGCCAGCAATGCCCTCAGTACAAGCACACCGCCCTACAGAGGCCCCCGTTGGCGCCCCTTATCCCTCTGCCCATTATTCCCTTCGAGCGAATTGGCATGGACCTCATGGGCCCCCTTCCCAAGTCTGCCCGGGGCCATGAGTACATCTTGGTGGCGGGTACACCCCGAGGAGTACACCCCAAGGCGGGTCCTCCACTTTGGGTTACACGGGGTACCTGTAACATTCCAGAGATTGATGGACATCCTCCTGCGGCCCCACCGCATGTTTGCAGCTGCCTACCTGGATGACGTAATCATCTACTCCTCCACGTGGTTGGATCACCTGTTTCATCTGGGGGAGGTCCTGAAGGCCTGACAGCCGACCCCAAGAAATGCCACCCAGGGCTAACTGAGGCCCAGTACCTGGGATATCGTATTGGCCGGGGGATGCTGAAGCCACAAACAAAGAAAATCGAAGCTGTAGAGGACTACCCTCGACCCACGTCAAAAAAACAGGTATGTGCCTTCTTGTGGTTGGCGGGTTACTACCGGAAGGTTTTGCCTAACTTCTCTGCTGTAGCTTCCCCCCTCTCAGATCTCACAAAGAAAGCCAACCGGACCGGGTTAAGTGGTCAGCCAAAGCGGAGAGGGCCTTCCAAGTTCTGAAATGTGCCCTCACCAGTGCACCAGTACTGCGCAACCTGGACTTCACCATCCCATTCACGGTGCACACCGATGCATTCGAAACAAGGCTTGGCACAGTTCTCTCACAAACTTTCAAGGGAGAAGAACACTCGGTCCTCTATATCAGCTGGAAGTTGTCACCCGCTGAGAGGAAATCCGCAGCCGTGGACCAGCTTCCTGCATATCTGTGCTCCCTACACTGAGCTATTCCCCTAACACATTCTAAACATTGATCTGATATTGCTATATTATAGTCTACAGGGTTAGTCATAATACTGTCTGGTTTTAATTTAATAGCCTGAATTTCACATCTAATATTTTCAGTCTTCCCAATGACAAATTTCATGAAATCTTCACTGCTATGTAGTGATTGAGTGCTTTTTTCCTGTAGTGGTTTTATTCCTTGTTAATTTTGCTACTGTGTTGAATAGAAATCTAGAATTGTTTTTGTTATCTCCTATTAAGGTGGAGATTTTCTATTGTTCAGTGGACCCTCCAGCCATGCTATTTGGAATAAAACCAATTTGGTTGGACGTCATTTACGTTCTAATTGTAGAGTGGTCTGTTTTAAGGTACGCATTTGATCATTATACCAGGGTGCTAGATTTTTTTCTCTCCAATTAATTTTCTTTTGAGTCGAGCCACTCTATCTAGCATGTAGCAGAGTGTTGACTTTAAGCATTCAGTCGCCTGATTGAGTTCTATCAGATCAGACGGTGATCTAAATCTAATTGATGATGAACATTTGGCTTAGGTCTTACTTGACCGATCGTTATCAATTCGTTGATGTAAATGGCGACTTCTCCACGCATACCGAGGTTAAATTTGGTGTTCTCCATATGCTACCTCTAGGTCAAATTATTTGTAAACATTGAATTAGCTTCCACTGTTATCCTGATGATACACAGCTGCATGTTTCAGCAAAGCCAGAGGACAGACAGCAGCTTAGTAAAGTTGAGGAATGTGTAAAGGACATTAAACGTTGGATGCTAACTAACTTCCTTTTACTTAATTCTGATATGACAGAAGTACTTGTATTAGGACCACGTGTAGCTAGAAGTAAGCTTCCTGATCACATATTTACTTTGGATGGTCTTTCTGTTTCATCATGTGCAGCAGTAAAAGATCTTGGTGTGATTGTTGACTCTAGCCTATCATCTGATGCTCATGTAGATAATATTACTAACACTAAAAATAATATTAAAAACACTAAAAAAAACAATCCACCTTGTTGAACCAGAAAAGTAATAAAACACCGGAGTGTTAAGCTTGACTGTGCCTTCCTTTTCCTTGCCCGTCTTTAAGTTTGTCACAATGGCATAATCTGATATCTTAATAACATTTGTCTTTATATTATATATAAGTGAATCCATAAATCATCAAATCAAACTGTCTAAAAAGGTCAATACCTTTCTTTAAAAGTAGTACACATCAATATCAAATTTGCTTTTGTTGTGGCAAAAAAAAAAGATTTTGGACAATGATAAATCTAGATGTGAATTGAGTGTGAGTGTATGTAGTTGTCATGTTTTTGTTTTTCTTTTGTATTTCTTTCAGCTGCATTTGTTACCAGAAATGTTTGTGTTTGTGGTTAAATGATAACAACTTGGTAAAGGGAGTATCTTTGATGTTGTTTTTGAAACTTCATATACATATATAATGTTTTTGTACAGCCTTTCAATGACTCTGTATTACTGTGCTACTATTCTAAGAGCACAGTGATAGAGTGCAGAATCTGAGAGCTTTAGACCTCTGATAGTAAGTTCAGTAGAGTCTCTGGCTGTATTTGACTCTAATCGAGTGTCAGTAGGAGTGCTCTTATCTGATCTTGACCTTGCGCCTTTATACAGTAAAAACTGTGGTGCGCTGTTAGGATATTGTTTGTACCAATAAAGCAGAATGTAATCACTGTTTGTCTCATATGAACATTTCAGAGTCACAGTGTCTGTGTCTTTCCCGACAATGCTGACGTCTTCATCCTTTGGTCCAATTTTATCTGCAATACTGCCTATATTAACGAACATAAAAAAAATTAAGTAAACCCAAAACATGAATGTAAGAAATTAGTCACTTCATTCTTAAACATATGGGTATTAATTAATACAATTAAGTAAGTAATTCAAATTAATTACCTGTTGCTACAGCCAGAATGAGTGATGTGTATCTCACTATGTACAGTAAGTTGTGTAGTTGAGCCATTTCTGAGACCCTCATCGCCCGATCGCACTTCGACAGACACACACTCCCCTCACCATCCGTCTTGAATAAAGATACCTCCACGAGCAACCTTGAAACGGGCTCCTGTGTGTCTGTGCTCCGCCCACCACGGGCTGAATTCCCCACATTAGTAATAAACAGGTCCCAATTAAGAATATTTACAAAGCTGCTAAGAATTTTCAGCACCATTCGTGTCTTGCAGTAATTTTCCTGCTTCCAACTAACCTGCTGTCTCATTTATGAACCTCGCGTATGCATAATGCGTGGAAATTGTGCATATATCTTTATACATAGAAATGTAATTTATCAAGTTCTTCTTGTGTGTGAGGAGGTGTGTATATTTACACAAACATCTGAACCTCATAGTAGAAAAAATGCAATTGCGGGTAAATTGATTAAAAGGGAACTCTCATCCCACTTACTGCCAATCATATCAGCATAATGACATAATAGTGTAATTAGTGGGGTTTTTTTGTGCTCACGAAGTACAGACAGGTGGTACATGTTTTTATGAGTGAGTGTCTCATCAACTGATTTCCTTTGCCCAGTTCAGTTAATTCACATGGAGGATGATCTGTCTAACACCCTAATTATAGCATTCAGTGCTTTTTGTGCATTGTGAAAGTTGTGACACAACACTGCATTCTGTGCACTGTGTAAGATGAATGTGGGCAGTAGAAGAAGAGCACAGCAAGACCTATATTATGAAATCTTCTTCCAAATGTATATTTTCTGTCATCATCATCATTCTGGTATTTTAATAATGGCAAAGTGTGGGGAATGTTAATTCACTCTATTTTATTCTAAAGTCAGAGGCTTACAGTTCTATGCTCAGAGTCTTGAACCCACTTCTTCAACTTCTTAACAAGACCATAATGAGGAAAAAGGATGAGTGTGATATAACATGGTTCAATATATCATAAGCTAGATAATACCTATGCATAGTTTTCTGTCTTTTCTTCTTCTGGTTATTCTTCAACACTTTCATGTGTGAGGTATATTTAGGTTTTTTACAGTGCAGTTGGATTTTCTGTCATTGTGGGCTGCCGGGTGCAGTAGAATAGTGCAGAATCTTATATTGTTGCAGAAATGATTTCCACACGCTTCAAACTCTTTTGAACTTTAGCAGACAAATGAGAATGAGTAGTATCTCCTGTCTGATTTGTAAATATATTTCCAATGAGGCTGTTCATATGACTCAAAAAAACTGGAAATATAAAGAATTCACAACATTAAAGTCCATAAATGAAGTTATGTGAATAAAGTGGAATGATACAGGAAAATGTATTGAACACGCTAAAAAAAAGCAGTTCTCCAAGGCACGACAAATAGGACACAGAACCAATTGAAATCCTTAAGTAATTATACCCCCTATCTGTGCAAATTAATATCAGCTGAGTTAGTAAATTGACGGTCTATTAAAATGCTTTTAATTAGCAAGCTGACACACAAGAAACATCTCATGATGGGTAAAAGCAAAGAGCTCTCCCAAGACCTTCGGAACCTTATTGTTGCAAAACATATTGATAGAATTGGATACAGACATATTTCAAAACATTTGAATCTTCCAGTAAGCACCATTGGGGCCATTATCCGCAAGTTGAAGCAACATCACTTCGTCATCAACATGCACAGGAGCTCCTCGCAAGAGTTCTGACCAGGGCCTCAGAAGAATAATCAGAAGAGTAGCCCAAGAGCCAGTGACCACTCAAAGAGCTCCAGAAACACTTGGAGCCAGCAGGCACCATCATCAGAGAGAACAATAAGCAATGCACTCCACCGCTCACACTCACCCCCGACACTCCATTTCTAAAGAAAAGGCATGTCGAAGCTTGTTTATCATTTGCTACAACTCATTTGGGTAAGCTTATGAAATACTGGGAGATTGTAGTCTGGTCAGACGAGAGCAAGATGTAACATTTAGGCTATCATACTACACACCATGCTTGGAGAAGAAATGACGCTGCACATCACCCTATACCAACAGTGAAGTTTGGAGGTGGAAGCATCATATGTTTTTCATCACATGGTTTTCATCACATGGTACTGGCAAACTTCATATAATTGAAGGAACGATGAATGGAGCCCTTTACCAAGAGATTCTTGAAAATAATCTGCTGCCATCCACCAGAATGATGATGGCCTTCCATCAGGACAACGATCCAAGGCATACAGCAAAGGAAACTCTCAGTTGGTTTCAGAGAAAAAAAAAATCAAGGTGTTAAAATGGACCAGTCAATCACTTGACTTTAATACAATTGAACAAGATTTAAAGACAATATGTTTAGAACAATGGGCCAAAATCACGTCTGAATACTGTGGCCAATTAATTTATTAAGTAGGTAAGAATTTTACTCAAGTACAATTAAAACTACTCAAATAATTATTACTCAGATAAAAGTGAAAGTAATAATGTTAATAACTACTTGAGTAAGAGTAATAAAGTATCCAATGAGAAGCCTACTCAGGTAGTAATTTACTTGGTACTTCAGATCTGATTTAAAATGGGAAAATCCCAAATCCCAGACTACATGGAGAACTATAAATCATACCTCTCCTTGAATGTCTGTCTGTTCTGTTTATGTGATATGAAACTTGGGTTCAAGATACCGCAGTCCTGTGCTGGGTACAATAAAAGAGAACCTGTCATTTTCATCACAAAATCTCAAACACATACCCCAAAACACATACCCCACAACATTTTCCTGTTGACTGCCTTTTTTTCACGTTAACACAAACTTGTTAGCATCTGCATTTAAACAAAACAACAGAAAACAAAAGAACAGTCTATAAAAACAGAACAGAATAAAAAGTGTGTCTTGCCTCTGTCCACATGCTTGCTTTTTCCCCATTTTGGTCATTATCTTCCAGGACTGAGCCACTAAAAAAGTAAGGACATATTCGGTTTATCGCTATAGTGTACAATATATGTAACCAAATGGAAAATGGTCTGATTTTGTTTCTTTCCTTGCATTGTATAACATCTATTTCGTGTTCAGATGAACATTTCCAGCTAAGTATAAAGGCACGAAAAGCTATTGTTGTATAAGTTATCCTGCAGGTGTCAGTAAGTAGCGATGTTGGGTACAAGTGAAGAGGCTAGACACGCACACACACTACGCAATGTTTCTTTGAGAAGTACGGGAGAGAAGTTCGCTCTTTGGTTTTGCTTGGTAGATTTCACATCATCCAGTGCTAAATGTAATAGTTGATGACAATTTTGTGTTAAATACCACTTCTAGATGTATGTTTTCTTGGTTTATGACAAGAAAGTATCATATTAAGAGTTATATCGCATGTAATGTCTGCGATGGTATAATGCAACGCCATGTGGTGCAAGGGAATTTATTTATTTATTTTTTCCTTTGCTAGTTCACGTTGTTATATGCTTCAATTTAAATAGTTTTTTGAGTGTTTTATGTGATTAGTAATTTTTTGTAGTTTTATGATTTTGTCTAAAATGTTGGGAGTTTCAACTTCTGGAATTGAAGGTATTTTGCGCTTCAGGAGCCAATAATTTTGTGAGTGTTATTTTATTTTTATTTCTTTCTTATGAAGAATGTATTAATTTGCTCTTTTTCTCTTTTTATTTTATCAAATTAGTCCCACTGCCGTATTGTTGTATTGTCAGATGTAAAACTTGTTAGCAACATTTGTGGCTGTAGTTCTGAAGATTTTTTTAGCCCAAAATAATTCACCATGTAACTGAACATCAGTAAAAGACGATGGCAGTGTTGTAATTTTGTATCTTAAGTGAATGAAGGGTTGTATTTTACCAAAATACACTTTTATCAAAAAGTGTTGTATTTTATTAAAATAGTATTTTATGTGAACAGAGGCAAGACCAATCAGAATTTTTTTTTTCTTATTGGCTGACACATCTTAATTCAGCCAAATGCTTGCTTACACCATTATTTAGTGTGAGGGAAAAAAGGATATACTTTGATTTATTTATTTAGATATTTTTACCAGTAATGGCATTGAAACTGAAACACTAACATCCTCTCATGCTGAGCAAGAAAACAGAGTGTGTAAATGTTTATCTGAGTTCCGAGTTATGGAAAAATAGTAGGAACACAGCATAAAGACAGCTAACGTACTTTGCATGGCACTGTAGCAGCTAAACCCATTCAATGATAGCTTAGTTGTGCCTCTCCTTAGCTAGCGACACCAAACTAGCCTAGTCTCATGTTAGATAAGCAAAAAGTTTTATATTTCATTGAGTTGAGACAAGTTTTATGATAAATTCATATTTTTGTCTGATCATGTCATACATTGACAGGTAAGTTTCAACAGCTTCCATAAAACAAAAACTTTTGTCCACTAGCTGAGCTGAGAATAATAATAATAATAATAATAATAATAATAAATAATAATAATAATAATAATAACAAACTTTATTTTTATAAAGCACC